>OX402528.1:28024701-28246272 GCA_948098885.1 Drepanosiphum platanoidis
ACACATGTGGCCCTTGCATACCCGAATTTAGTTTATTTGAAATTGAAAATATACATGAAAATTATAAGCCAGTTTTGCCAACCATTTGCTTCGGAGTAATCGTTTTTGATGGCAAATTTTTATCCTAGAATATATTTTTGTGGTTTTTAAATCACATTTCGGCGACCCTATATGAATAATTTGCAACCTAGTTGGCGACCCTCCTAGGGGGTCGCGACCCTCGAGTTGAGAATCACTGGTCTACCGCACCACTGCCGATCTCGCCCCTTCTTCGTTTTTTTCTCTCTCCGCAAAACGCTTGTCGTGTTTAATTTTCCGCACAACGACGGAGTACGTTTCGACGTTGTTGGTCCGACGATCGCGATTTACGATCGCATACGATTATTTACCAAAAGGTGACACCTGTTGACCGCCCCTCCCCCCCACTCGTTTGCCCCTGTATTAATTTCGTATTAATAGTATTAATTTAATACACGTGTAATGTAAAATAGGTAGACAGATGTCTATACATACGGCGACGTGCCTTTTGGTACGTGCGCACGTATTTTTGTTTTTTAGAATTTCGATTTGAACAAACCGGTATTCTCATTGAATCGTTAATAAAATACACATCTAGCGTATAAATTAAACACCTTCTCATAAGTACCGTATACTAATGGATTTCCATAAAAACCATACGCATGTTCTCGATAGTTCGACACAATACTATTAAATGCGTCAACCCGCATCATTTTCGTCGTCGTTTCAGTTGGATTATTTTAATTTTGCCTTCCCTATTATACTTTCCCTTTCAGGTGGCTTAATATGAATTTATTTCACATTTATAATAATATACGTAATACGCGCGCAACAATGATTTATGATTAAAAACTCGTTTTGTGTGCACACGTTCTCTTTCTATTGGCCCTGCTTCCAGTCGCTCGTTATTGGCTGATGTGGACAAAATTTTAAATACTCTCGAGCCTCGCCTCGAACACACTTGTAAGTAGAATCAAATTCTACGGTACATTGTAATTTAATAAGTAGTCGTGCTGAAAATATTTTATGGGTTTTATTATATTATTATTATGGCTCGAGTGTTCCTATTATACCAAACTGCTGCAGCGTCTCCTCCGATGTCAAATACCTAGTAAACGCACAAAATACAAGTGCACCGAAATTCATTTGAATAGTTTATTACAATGATGTATTATGAGCAGATGTATTATGAGCATTATATTTCGACTCCCACATTGACACGAGAATCTGTTTGGTATATTCCTAAAATAAATGTACCTCGTGGAAATAAGAAACTCGCATATAGAAAAAAAAAATTGAATTCGGATAAAATTGCTGTATAGTAATAATATATAATAATAGTCGCGCATTGAGTTATAAATCATATCCGTTCAATAAAACATGGAATAAAATAAATTGTTATTTATAATAAATATATATATATTATTAAAAACAGGTTTGTCCGATCAATAAAATATAGATCTCCTCTATTGCCCATGTCAAAACTTTAAAAGATTCTGGTATTTCGATTTACTAACTACAATATAAAATATTTATCTAAATTCTGTTTTGAAATCGTTTCGAGTCTGCCTAAGTTACGAGTGCATATGTCTGATGAAGATTCATGATTAAATCGCTCCCGAAATAATTATCCAGTTATCGTCCGCGGCACACGTGAAGAAATCGTTCTTAGATTTGTTATTAAAACGAGTTAATACCGTGAAACTAAATAAATACAATTCTTACTATGAAAAAATGATATCGATCTTTCTCAATTATTAATAAATTATTATAAAATTATATTAATTATATAATTTGATTTATCATTTTTACCGCAATATAAATCTGTTAAAAAAAAATTATGATTCCTTTTGTATACACGCGGTAAACGAATATTACTCTTGTTCATAGTGTTCACTATTCTAATAAACGGCGGCGTCGAGACGAATTTTCAACGATAAAATCGAGTGTTTCGGACAAATCACAGATGGTTTATATTACCTATATTGTTGGGTGGGTGATATGGCGGGGATTGCCGAGGAGTAGAAATCGAAATGTCTTTATGTGGCGATTACTTGTCAACGCATAGTATTTGACACCGCTGTAATGATAATATTTATGTCATTATGTATATACAATTTTCGCTTTCGGTGCACTATTATTATACCGGCCTCCGTCGTTATGATGTACCTACGCCGGGCACAGTGCAGGTTTAAATGTCACTATGCACATATGTGAAAGGCGGTTGTCTTAAAAGGACTTAGAGTGACGGTTAAACTGGTATGCGCCACACTGCGATTAGCATGCGCATTCTCCGGGCGGTAAATATGGAAGGAAAATCGCGTAAAACAAGCCGGCGAGAGATTTCGATTCGGAATCGCGTGATTACGTCCACACGGCGAATTGCTGTATCAAAATCACGTATAGTCACTCAGGCAACCGTTACCAGGGTCCCGATAATTCGATGTAGTTTTATCATGTCGTATATAATCGTGACAATAATTTTAGTTTTATAGTTGCGCGTATTTTTCATTTCGTTTGATTTCGGAAAATCGCATTGCGTGAACTTGGTCTTGCTCACTATCGTATTTACGGGGGAGATAGGGTCAATAAGTACTGGACCACTTTAGACCCTCTGTTTAAATAACAGAAAATATTCGTATTTACGAGTATATTATTATTATTTTAGTTAATATCAAAAATTTAATCAAAATTTAGTTGCCTCCAGAAAATTTTTGAAAATACTCCACTGGTCCTGTATATGTCCGGTGATATTGTTTCAGTTTTTGTTAGACCAAGGAAAAAACTTCTCGATTAATATACGTATAGACAAAGTTATAAATATCGCAAATGATATAATAAATACTTATTGATAAATTGATCAAAAAAAAACTCACCTGATTATTTAGAGAGTTTAAACATTTTAATTTATATTACTTTTAATCGGATATTCAAGAAAATCATTTAAATTATAAGAATATACAAGTGTATTTTAATCTATTCAATTAAGAAAAAGTGGATTTTTTAACTGTATTAAATACAAAATTGACAAACACAATTATTATAAAATGCTTTTAAAGTAACTTTGGTATGTCATTGAACTTAGAAATAAAAAAATATCAAAAGAATTTAGAAATAAAATTACTTAGAAAATCAGCTGCCTATTATAATCACAATAATTTTGAATGAAAATATGAAAATATAAGTATAAATAAGTTACCTATAAGTAGACAATTATTGTTGACTGATAAAAAAAGAAATCATATACCTACTTAAACAAAATTCCAGAAAAATAGTGTTTGCCATATACGTAGGTATTTGTTATTTTAATAGATTCTAAGGCTATACAATACTGCATTATGTTGAGTATCATGATTCAGATTATGCTAGTCATTTGCCAATACTTACGTTTACAAGTGTTAGTTTAGTTCCCGGAATTCGTTAAGCCGTGAGTACTCAATACCAGATTTTTGTTGACGTTTGAATTAGTTTCTTTTCTTCTAACATTTAGTTTTTTAAACTGTTAAGTAAATATATTCGGTTAGGGTCAAAAACATTTTTCAATATTTAACTAATAGTTCACACGCTAGTGCTATTTGTTTTAATTACAAGATTATATTTCAACTTTTAATTTTATATCAAACAAATTAAAAATATGTTAACAGTTAAAGAATTTTATGTTGAGATTTTATCTTTCTATATCTAGCATAATATTAAAAATATTTTTATTTCCCTTAAAATTATGAATAGAACAGCGTTAAGTGGAAAAAACACAAATTATCGAATACAATTTACAGTCGTATAATTCGCTATGCATATAAACATTTTATCTATCATGGTAATTTTATAAATCTAACACTCCAAAAAAAAATAACACAATAATAACACATTTTTAGCATTTTAAATTTGAATTTAAAGTTAGATAAATTTGGTATAATATTATTATATCATCATTTAAAGTTTTTTGTCAAAGCATATCCAACGAATTATAATTACTTTATTTTTGTAATATGTAACGTGATTTTTAATCGCACAGGTATTTCTAAAATGTTTAACTTTTTAAATGTTTTCAATTATAACTTTTAGTTGTTTTGATTGAATTTTGCTAAATAGAAATTTAATATTTATAATGTAGTCACTTTAATGAAAATTTATATTGATTGACATATGTTTAGTATTAATTAATTAATTTGGCAAGTATTATATTATATATCTCCATTGAATTTATAATTAAATATTAAATACATCATACTTTAAAAAATAGTTTTGAAATGTATTCGTATATTATAAATTCTATTATAAAGCTGAAATCAACGTAGGTATATATTGACAGTTGGACGTATTAATTTCTCATTTGAAATATGTATTGTTGCTGTTTCGTCACTTATTATTTATTCTATAATATATAATAGGTAATTCAATGTCATGAAGTTCTACGATGCCGATAGAATAGATTTTTAGTTTTTTTTGTTTTGTTTGTGAATTTGTTCTAATTTTAAAGAGAAAACTTTATGAAATGATATGGGTTATATTAGTATATCACATTGATTTTCACAAATGAAGCTATAAAAGTAATTAAAAAAATATGTTATATAAACTTAATTTTCCCTCGTTTAATAATTTCCCAGAGGAATGTTAAACTTTTTGATAAAAAGCAAATGAACATTGCCTGCCCCCACGTTACTATTTTGTTTTAATAATTCTCTTAAGGTTTTCCCTTAGGCAAACACCTACACATAATAAAATGAATTAAAATTTTCTATACCTGGTTGATTCAAGTATAATAAATTTAACAATAAAAATATATTGACGGAAGTATTGTCGTTTTCGTGAAATATTTGAGCATATACATTTTAAATGTAGTTATTCAAACTAATTATACATATTATTATCGTGTTCTATTTTTTAGTATAAAGTTTATCGATTTGTTCTACAATTAAAGTTAATAATTAGACGACGAATAAATATAATAAATACTTATTTTTTATTTGGTACACTTTTACGATTTATAAATATGTATGTAAAAAATCATCCAAATTTTATGTTGATAACCGGTTTATAATAAATGCAAATAAAAAACGTATTTTCTATCATTTTTTTTAATTTTAAATTTGGCTAATGTTACTGTAGTATTAGTATGAACATAAAAAAAAATATATAACCAAGTGTAGAAGACTTTATTTAATTATCTAATTTAAAATAATTTTTACAAATATATTAAATATTCGAAGGAGTAAATTATCAAATATATTAAGCTTATTAGAATATACAATGTTATATACTTAATCTATGTGCAGAACGCACAAGTGATTTATTGATCTTGATAAGTTTTTTTAAGTTGTGATTTTTTAATGGTCACTTATAGGCGGATACAATTGATTTTATCCATTTTAAGCCATCTATAAAGTTTCAAAACAAATTTGAGTTACAATTTACCTTTTTTATAATTCTAATCACATATGCTTATTGTACAGGTTGTATATTTTTCTAATAAAAAATAAAACAATTACTTTCAGGACCGTAATGGACCGCATTTAAAAGATTTTTTTATGTGTTCTATTTTTCAAAACATAATATGTTTAATAACATAATCAATTTAGATACTATATATTCGTAATTTATCAAAGAAAAAACAAAAATCAGAGACTTTTATTTTGATAAACCGTAGAATATATATAATTTCCAATAGATTGAATTTATTATACAATACGTACATGAATTTTTAAAATAATTTATTACTGTTCAAATGTTACTTAAAAAGCAAAGAAAAACAATTACACGTTATAATAAAATCAATAACTTTAATTTAAATGTAAAAAAAAACATCTAATTTTTATACTCTTTACTAATAAATATATTATTTATTCATATTTTATCGATGTTTCTTTCTAGTAGTATTTTTATTGGTTTTGAATACCCAGTCAATTTCATTTTCAAGTAACATTTTTTAAATTCATAAAGGTCTTTTAAAATTATTCAATTTGCTTTTCTACCTTCCAGGAATCATAAAAACTTTCAATTATCCAAAAAGTTGTCGAATACGTTTTTTTGTAAATTGAATATAAACGTAAAGAAAACTATGGGATTAGAATTATAATACTAAAACATGTATTATTTATTTCTGTTTAATGGAAATCACAGACTCGGGAATTATTCGAATGCTGTTAGATAACATTAAGGCGTAGTTTTTATGTTAAAAAATTAACTTATTACCTAAAGACATTTCAAGTATTACAATTTACAATTATTGCAATTCAATGTGTTAATCTGGCGTGATCAAATAAAATTATTTGATCATGTATTATGTAAATACATAATTTATTCAACATTTTTGTATTCATTCAAAGTTTATATATCACATTTTATTAACACAATATTCGAATTTTCGATTTTAAGTGAAACGAGAAATCTAATGATTTTACCATGGCGCGTGTCAATTATTAAACGTTAATTATAACGAATTTTCGTCGATTTTTAGGACTTCATTCGATTAATTTTTAGCATGCATGTATGGCGTATATTAGCCGTTAGAGAAGGCATAGTAGCCAAAAATTTAATCCGAAATTGAATATGTACGACACCTTAGAAGTGACTTGATGTAAATGCATCATTAGGTTATGTATTAGTGTATGGTATTATTGTTAGTATAGTTAGAACGTATATAGCGATATTCCATGGCGTATAATATATAGTTGGTGCGTCGTTTAGTTTTATTCGGTTTAAGCTTTGGGTGTAAAACCTTATAATTATATAATATTATTACGGTCAGCGCGAAGGGTAATCTCTCGCGCGGTGTTAATTATGTAATCCAGAAAGATGTCATTTTTCGCACGAGTTTACCGTGCATACGATAGATACCTAACCATGTGTACGATATCGAACAAGACATGTGTAGTACACGATAACAATAGGATGTAATAAAAAATCAAGGAAAAAGGGAGAAAACGTTTAAGTCGTAAAACATAAACGCGCGTAAATATACTCGTAATGTATACATATAACTTATACGGTACATATGTGTGTATATGCCGACAAATGTAAACGTATAATATTATACATATACTACATACGCACAGCCCGGGGTATGCGGTGGCGACGACAGAAGTATTTCGCCTTTTTTCCCGGAGAGGGGTAGTTCTTCAGTTACGCAGGTCAGTGTCCGTCTGGGCCGGCGGCTATGGTCGTTACGTGAGGTCAGTCGTGTCACGCACGCACTTACGCATCGCCGCCACTGCCAACTGTCACCCCCGAAACACGAAACCCCAACGAGCTCCTATCGGCGGACTTTACCGCCCTGAACCCCAACGCGCCAACAGACGACGTCGACGACGACGACGACGCTGCCGCCGCCGCCGCCGACAGCTATCAGCGTTTACAACACTGTAATAATATATATATAAATATATATGTATTTATTTATGTACACATTTATACGTTTTAATAGCACGTGTTTACAGTCGCTCTTCGCGTCCCCGGGGTATCGTTTTATAACTATATTACATACACACACGCGCGCGCGTGCGCGCTCGCTAACATCGCTGACCGAGCTAACGTTCATAATAATAATAATATATTGTTTGTGTGTTACCGTCATATTATTATAATAACGTTTTACAGTAACTAACTACATTATTATCATGTGCAAAATATGCAAACTATTACAGCGGCCCTTTCCGTTTATATTATTTAGTGGGTGCATCGCACGCGTTTTAAAGTAGACATCGCGGTGCAGACGTCCCCGACCGGTGCATGTGTTGCAGTGATAAGACGGCAAAGGCAGACGGTGTCCTATGCGTGTGCGCCCGTTGTATGTGCATCGATCGTTCTGGCATGCACGCAATAAAAATGCAATGACCTATTGGATGTCCGAATCAATAACCAGCCGGCTGCTTCTGTACAAAATAATATATATGTATATGAGAATATATTACACACACACACACACACAACGCGTAGAAAAATATATATGTGTACTCACGCATGCCGCACGGTGCACTATAGGCCACGTTGTAAATAATAATAATAATATAATATCCTATTCAAAACACTATAGTCTGCTATTGCCGTACCGTACGCTCGTACACTTTATTATGCAGCACGTTTTCGCACATCGTATTTAACCGCATATCGTCTGATAACGAACCGCAATACTCGTGAATGCCAATTGGCAGATATATATATTTTTTTAGTTTGTTAATTGTTATTTACTTTAAAATCACTTTGTGAGAATGTTCAATTTTGAATCTTTGCGCATATTTATTTTTATTTCCGTTGAATTTGTATCTTCATAAACTAAACAAATCAAATTCGACTATTGTAGTTATCGTACTTTTCGTCGCGGTTTTTTGAAAATTTATTACGTAAAGGTTATATTGTCAGATGTTATTAGTAGGCGATTGTAATAATTGATTGTTGGCATTGGCGCATTTAATGAGACTCGGGCGTACATTATTTTTTTACCAATTGATTTTGCCACCGAAATATTACACGACTAGTAGTGTCTCTTTATATGTATAGATGTCAACTTATCGTTGTGTGTGTCTATATATGTAGAGTCTACATGATAGACTGTGGGGATTTTTAGATACGTCGTTATTATTCGATTTTTGATGTTATTTATAATGCGTATTTTACATTAAAATATGCTTTTAATCTTGGAAAAAAGTAATCCGTAATGTATAGATTGTTCATACTATAATTTTACTATTCTTAATTTCATTTAACGGTCAGTATGATTGTGGTGACTTTAACTGACACGGTTATCTATACAATTTTCATTGAGTTATGCTAAAACACATTTTCTTATGTACATAGAAAAGCTTGTTATTGTTATTGTTCCTTACATTGTTCAGAATCTAATATTTTTCAATAATAATTATCCATTTTATTGATGTCAGTTCAAACGTATATGATCTGACTAGATTGACTAGACATAATACTCATACCTTATATATAAATAGTTACTGGTCATGTTTTATTTTTCTTAAACAAATATATATATATTAGGAAGTTATAGAGCATGCTCTAAGAGTGATTTTTTTTTATTTGTGGTGTAATGTAACCAATAGTTTTATTATACGAGTAGTATACTATTTTCTGTGTAAACATTTAAAACTAAAAGTATATTGTTATAATTGATGGATTTTCCAGTTTTGAAATGATGCAATGAAGTATGTTTTTTTTATAGTTTTATTGGTTTAGCAGAGATTGTCCTAATAATATATCAATACATATATACACGAGTATTGTAGTTCATTATTTGTATACGGTCGGATGTTAAACAAATATATTACCATGTATACATTAATTTCGATTAAAGTTGTGTAAATTGTGACTGTCAGCGACGCTATGTCGGAAAAACGTCATTGACGTCAAAATCAATAATACATTCACATGCATGCACACAGTGCATACGTACTATGGTATTATTATTGTTGTTTACCTATTAGCTTTTTCAAGTACTATTGATTTATTCTATTGGTTTATTTATTTTTATTTTTCAACAACTTCTAGTTGTATCGTTCAAGAAAACTGTTTTAAACAAAAGTTGTAAATTTTATTTCGAGATTTTAATGATGTTACCGTTAAAATAGTAACAATGATAACGAAACATCCGAAGCCGGTTTATTGAAAACACGGAGTGACTCACCAGTCAAAATAACACACATATAAAGAAATAAAAAAGATAAAAATATCACCGTGAGAAATATATTTGTAGATTGAATTAGTCACTAAATCATTATGAATGACTTTTTTTCCAAGAAATTTTACTTTACGACGAAACTCCTTTAACAGTGTATTAAATTAGTCATAAGCAAATGGATATCGTTTATTTATGGCCGAATAAAATACGTAAACAAAATATGCACCGCGCACTCGTATCATAATAATATTATATTCCATTACATTTTAATACTGTAGTTTCACCATAATATCTCATCATTCGATATCGAATTAATTACATTGTCGGTATGGAAAAAATAACAGCAATGGTGCTATATTGCCTACATAGAACTCCGTCAATAGATGCCCATGTCTTGGACAAATTTGTACTGCAGATTTGTATTGGATTCGATGAGATATCATTAAATCAATTAAGAAACGTAGATAAAATAGTAATATTGTTTTTGACATAAATAATAGTATTAACATTTGGTACAAAGTCGATTAAATAAATTATGTAAAAATGTGCAGTAGATATGGTACGACGAAGTAAATCCACTATAATCGCTTTTTATGGATATCAAAATGTATTTATTATGTTAAACGTTCATAAATAATTTCTCAGAAAGATTTCGTTTCGATAAGCTATTTAGTCACGAGTGTTTGAAAAAAAAAAAAAAAACTTGCTTAAAAATCCGAACAGGTGTGTCTATGATTATTGACCGATTTCACGTTACTAAATTATCTCTGAATGTTATAAATTATATTTGTTTAGAAATCCATTCATGTGTTTTCATTCATTTATTTAATATAATTATGTCATAACCGGTATTTCGTTCGTTAAATTATTAATGGACCTAAGCAATAACGATAGTTAAGTATAATTTATAACGAAAAAAAAAAAACACACAATAATATACTAAATTTTAGTTTGATTTCCAGATGGATACATTTATAATTTGATGCATTTATCACATGAGGTTTTATTTTCTATATGATAATTAAATAGTAATATAAAATATTATAAATTCGATTAATTCAATTTAACTATTATAAGAACAGTTTAATTTTTACTAATATAATACAATTGATATAGTCAATATTTTTATATTTTGAAGACATTTAGATTGATTTAAAAAAAAGCTAAATAAATAAATATTATATTGATAAATAAAATTATACTAATCATCTTCATTTTTCTAATAGGCATTTCCTAAATCAAATGTGTTAATGGTTTTATTTTAAATTTTAATTTTAATGTCGACATCCAACAATGAATTACATATTTGAGAATGGTTTGTAAAAAATAGTAAAAAGGAATTATAATAATAATAATAATATTTAATGGGTTTTTTATTATGTCGAAGTACATGTAGGTATTAATCTGGCTTAGAATGTTTGTTAGTTTTCGAACCTTTTAATTTTATATTTACTTTAATTTTCTCTTGCAACTCATAGTTCATAAATTGAACCGGTGATTTAAATTTTAAAATATTCAGTTATTATTTAGGTTGTAAAAAATATTTATTAAAATCAATCATTTTTTTTTATTGTTAAAAATATATCTGATACCATTGGTCAAACAAATAAGATTATTTTTTAAAGGTAGGTACTTTAGCGTGATCGTAAAAACTTTTTAAAACGATTTTGTAATAGTTGATATCCGACTTTTGGAATAATTATAGTTTTACATCTAAAGTTTGGAACTTGGTATATTTGTTTTAATACTTGCAAAACTTAATTGCTATGGGACAATGTTCAGTGGCAATACCAACTTTTATTTTCGAAATAGAAACATCTAATTTTGACTGTATATTATAGTAAAGTATAACTTATTTTTATGAACCATTTAGAGTATCACAATCCAATTTTGAACATGCAGTTAACAAGCTATATCCGTATAAAGTTTCTGTGTGGAGGGTATAAAGATGTTAAAATTAATGTCCAGACAAATAAATGGTTTCACCTTCTTTCCTATTCTTAAACATTACTCCCTATTTAGATAACATTAAATACAAATATATCTTCTGTGACGTTTATTGAAAACAGAAATTTGGTTTAAAATTTGCTGTCAATGTTCGCATTGGTTAATATTTTGCTAAATTGCCCTTTTATTATTCTTTAATGTGCCAATTATAAGATCAATTTAAAATACATTACACAAAATGTATTTAAATGATCACTTTATAATTAACTATTATTTTTTACTTTATTCAGCTGAAATTTTAATTTCAGTATAAACGTTAGATTATTTCATTTTTTATGGATCGCGGCGTCTTTAAATCGCCATTTGTTAATAGCTTTTAATTCGGATAAGTATTGAACGCTTTGCAATCTTCTACTAGTTTTTAACTGCCACGGTTAATAAAACATTTTTAAATACAAATACATTTGATATTATCGATGCCAATGCATTTTTCAATTTCATTTATTAAACAAAAATTAAATATATATATATATACAATTATTATACATAATATATGTGTATATTAGATATATTAACACATAAGTATTGATAATTTTAAGACTATTACCATTACTTTGCATTTTGATATTAAATTTATTTAAAAGTAAATTAATGATATTTTTTTTCATGTTGATTTTAAATTTTTAGTAATGAAAACACGCATGTAACTAATACATCGATGGACATCTTTACTTGTTCTGCAAATAAATCAAAAAATTTTTATTTTAATTCAGTTTATGGTAATAATTTTTTCTGATTTTGACAAAGTTGCCACTTTGGCCTCCTTCCAGTGTTTCAAAACTAAACATTTGTGATAGTCAATATTATAAAAGAGACTGAAAAGTTTTCCTTAAACCGTCTTCTTAAACTTTTTGTTTGTTCCATTTGTTTCATCGTTACAGCTTTTATTCCAATAAAAATATTATTATCAATAAAGACACTCAGGATTTATATTAATGAACATTTTTCTGCTTTGGAGTTTTCCAAAATGATTTTTATAATACCTATATATTACTTCGGTCCGATATTTTATACTATAAATAGTATTATTATAAATCTTCGCCGTACCAGCAAGTGTATTTTAGTGATTTAGTTTAACAACGTATCGGGTATCACAAATTGATGGTTGATTGTTAACGTTATTGTATTTATTACTTATTTTTGATTTCTATTGTAGTATATTATATTTCTAGTCTGTAATAGTATATGTAATTCAAAATCGTAAGTGGTATTACTTAAGTTTTAACCATTTCTCGTAATTACCAAATGGCCCACAGCGGGTATAGTGTTTCTGTAACATGATTTTTAAAATTGTTTTTAGAAACGTCGGTAGTCTTCTTCGCAGTGATTACTATATAATTCATTATTTCACAAATACAAATTCCATTAAATTTCTGATTCGCGTATAATTCTACCAGGATTTACGAATTTTTCTATTATACGTTGAGTTTCTTTCGAGATCGCCTCGTTTTCGACCGAATATTTGTAATCTTAGCCATTTCAATGTAATATATACTATTGACCGTATTGAACGAGATCGTTTGATTTCTATAAAATAATATCGCGTCGTGTTTGTTTCCCAGGCACGTCAGATAGCGGACGACAGCACTGTCCTTGGTGCAATCGAGCGTCGGGCGTGCTCCCGTCCCCGTCGTCCTCGCCGCCGTCATCGCTTCCTTCATCGTTACCGGCTTCCGGTGCCAACCGGCACCACCATCGGCGGAAGCACCGGCCCCGCGGCCGGCGACATTACGACAACGCCACCAGGTCGAGCCTGGACAAGCAGCGGATAGAGGCGATCAAAGAGCAAATCCTGTCCAAGCTGGGCATGAGCGCCAAGCCGAACATCACCAAGACGCGTTCCACGAGGTTCCTGGTGGAGGCGCTGGCCGTCGAACCGTTATCCGGACTCACCGCGGCCGACCCGGACACCGCGGCCACCGGTAACACGCTGCCGCCCAGCACGCGGTTGCCGGCTACCAGAGATACCGATTCCGAGCCGGACGATTTTTATGGCCGCACTAAAGAAATAATCGGATTCGCAGAACCAGGTTAGTGTCACACAATATGTGTATGTTATACATTCAATAATGGTGGTAATGGTAGTTTGAGACGTTGTTGAAAGTCGAGGAATTATGATATATAATATTATGTTCAAAAGAAGTACGATATAACGAGATGTTTAAATTAAAAAAAAAAAAACTTTATAAAAACGTGGAAAATATGCTTTTATCACTTTGAAAAATCCTTTAAACTTAACTCATATAAATGCGTCGTTGTGTAAAATAACACGCGTTGGTCATCTATTTATTCATTTCTGTTTATCGCGAACGCAATGTTTCAAATCGTATATAATAAATGACAGTGACGGGACCTGTCTCTTTATATTGCAGTATAGATAAAGGGGATAGGGAAAACTGATGGTATGATAAATAATAGTTTTTCGTGTATTTTTAATCTATTTGAATTTATATAACTAGATATATCGAGTTAAACGTATAGTGTCTTGTCGTTTCTTGTATTTAAAGTCGTCGAGAAAAAAGTAACTAATTTCTTTTATCAACAAAATCGTTACACATGTTATTACGATACTTTTAAAAATCGATTTTCAAAACATTTCGAGAGGAGAGAGTAAACTCTCAAACCTCCCCTTGTATTGCATTATTTGCTCGGCAGTATGAATTTATATAATAAGTATTATATGTAACGACGTTTTATGTATAGCTGGTTAAATTGTGATATATATTATATAATACATATAATGGCTATCTACTCTATTTAAATCACGCCATTTGAATGTCTTCAGACTCGTTAATATGTCAGTAAACGCATAAAACTGTAAATGTTTTTCGTAATAAAAAAAGAAAAAAACAACCGTATGATAAAAAAAAAATAAAAATAATTACACGTTCGACCATTTCACACGGCAACTGTATACGTACAGTCTTTCCCGTTTGTCGCGTTGGAATAATATTATAATTATGCCATGTTTTACATTATAAGCGCCTGCTTAGTATAATAATAATAATAATAATAATAATAGTAATAATAATGGTAGTTTATTTTTATTGTATTTTCTCAAATTTGATTTATTTGAAACATCGTGTAATAGCATAGCCCTCCGGCCGTACAAGTCATTGGCTTCTGGCCTGCGACCCGTGCATGGTAATAATAATGCATACAATGTACACGTATAAGAGTAAAAAATTACCTAATCGAAAAATATGAAAATAAATGAACACCTATTAACGGCGTATTAGCTAGATATCGAGAACTAATAACTGTTGGAAAAAAATACAACTATTGTTTTCGATAACATTTTGAAATATCACTTTTTAAATGTTCGTGTTTTCCACGCTGTGGCGACGATTTATCAAAATCCGATCGGATTCTGTATATTAACTAAAATAAATTCCATTTAACTTTGACTAGTTGAAATATTTCTAAGCGAGTTTTGATTTCGTATAAAAATGGGTCAATCTGTTGGAACAAGTTTATGGAGAATAACAGTATTTTATATTTATCAGTATCATACACTATTATATTATGGACAAATTATTCTCGCATATTATCTTTCTATTTACAATTCTCATTTATGTAGATATAATAGTATTTATCATTTATATACATATTATTATTATTAATGTTTTCGCAGTGAAGCAATAAATATTCCGCGCGAAACACGATAAAAATCATTTATATTAATAAGTGGTAATTTCTATTTGAACTTTAAATGTTCAAACGCGGATTGAAAATTTAAAATACTTGTACATTACAATAACATTTATCCACGCGTCAAACAATTTAAGTAAATATCTGTAAAACACATCAGTCACGAGTGTCACATTAATATCGGTTTGAGAATTTTATTGTAAAATCAAATAATCACAATAACGTATATATTACATGGTTCTATGTTATATTTATGTATTTATTCATTTATAAACATAAATCACAACAAATGGGTATATGCTGTGAAGTGTAAAAGTTGAGAATCCCTGCGATAGAGTCAAAATTGGCCTCCACTTTTACGATGCTATAAATTATGCAATTGTTAACATTTTTGGATTAAATTTACAACGTAGTACTATTTTTTTTTATTTTTTTTTTATGCCGTTTTCGTTTCTAGACGTATAGTATTTGTTTAAACTTTTAAAATAAAACCCATTTTAAAATTGAAACATTGAAATTCCTAAAACTTTTTGTATTTACAAATGGATATTTAATGATTTTTTTTTCACGTTTGTAAAAAAATAAAAATGAAAATAAAATAAAATATAGAACATTGAAAAATATGAAATTGATAAAGATGTTATGTAAAAATGTCACGAAAACCATCATCTTGTGTATTATTATATTGACGAAAAGATTCGCAGAAATGCGTGTTTAGGCATTTTTCAGTCCAGAGAAAATGATTTCGAGTAATATTATACTGTGTGCATTCTAGAGATGTTTATAGCACGCAATAAACATCCGAATGGAAAAGTTTTTCCTGAAAAAATAATAAAAACAATCGGAGCGTTGATATGTATAAATTATCTCTCGTCGGTCCTCGATTTACGTTTTATCGTAAACTTGTGCGAGTTGTACTACGACCGACGACGACGTACGTGATAAAACAATGCAATATATGCGGGAAATAATAATCAATCGACGAGTATACAATGCACTCGGTACACGGCGAGTAGAGTTGTTTAGTACACACGATGAAATTTTGAAATTTTCAAGCGCACTTTTTTCCCATTTAATTTTTAACAAACGACTTGTGCATAAAAATCCATTTACATGTTCTCTGCATTACATCCATCACATTACGTGCGCGATGATTAATGTAGTTTGTACTTGCCAACAGCATACATTACGGAAAATAAATAATGATATTTATATTAGCTAATAACCGTCGTGAAAAAAAAAAAAAATATGTATAAATTATATATAATTTATAATTTTAATCTGTTTACAAGATATAAGTATTGACAAGGTTTGAAACGCAGTGGGATTTTAGTAGGAGATTTATCGCGTGAACAGTTTTACACACAGCCGTATCCAATTACCGCATGCTATCACGATCGATGAATACAATATTATCCACTTACAATTAATTGAAAACCAATAAACATCGCGGCGGCCGCGAACAGATTGTTACCGTAGAAAACACTCTTGTAAATTGACATTGACACCGGTAATAATAGTAATAATAAACCACATACAAATTACGTTATGATTATTGCGCATGCCGAATCATTATATTACGCATAATTCAAATGGATAATATAGTATTATTATTATTATGTAAACATCGACGAACGAATTGACTCGCAAAAACGACGCTACATCGTATATACCTACGTGTTCGGTGTTTATCCGATCAGGTGCCGTCACGATAAAACAAACGGACGTTTCGGCGAGATCGCGTTGTGCGGATAAATCGGCGTCATCATCGATTCGGGAAATAAAAGCTCGGGAGAAAAATAACCGTCGGCGTTTTGACAATTGATTTTCATACGTATGCTTATGGATTTAATTATTTATGATAGTTCTCATTTTTTTTTAGAACTTTTATGAGCTTTCCATTACGTACCACTAATCATAACTCTACTTAATACGAATATCACTATGAATCGCTAAGAATGAATTCTTTTTACAGACACCTAACAAGAGAAATCTTTCTACAATGAATATTTTGAAATGCTCCAAAAATAATATGATCGTTTGTGTATTTTACTCTCACAATATCCTACATCACTACGACTATCAACACAAACTGTCCGTCCGTTGCATCTGTAACATAACGTATAAAAGCATTTTTTAAATTTTCAATTTTTACAGAATCGATTAACTACAATCCTTTATATAATATATAAAAGAACAGGCCTTTTTTATGTTCCCATTTTGTGACGACGCTATTTAACTTTTTTCCAATTTTTTTTCACACAGAGTTATTCCAAATACCTACCCGAGTATCACCACGTCGCCCGATTTTCAAAATGTTGCTTTTAAAGGGTTGAAATCGGTAAAAATAATATTATATAAAAATGAATCCCTATTTACCAGGTATCCTCATCACGCGTGAACGGCTGGACCGATTTAGCTAATTCTTTTTTTTTTGTGTTTGTTATTGTCATAAGAAGAATCTTACGGAAAAAATTAAGAAAATTAACCCTAAGGGAGTTAAAAGGGGTAAAAATGGAAATATCCGGAGCCACTGGAGCATTGTGGTATTAAATTTGGTCAATAGTTTCGTTTCATATAGCAGAGGCCCCTTAAGAAAGGATTTTCCAAAATTCAACCCCTAAGGGGGTTAGAAGGGGTAAAATTGTCAGTGAGTGCGTGGTAATTTGCATTTTATATAAATAAATTATTATGTCATCAAAAAGCCCGACGATCTTTACCAAATGATATTGATTTTGCAATATCATATTATTACATCACTTTTATCGAAATCGCGTGCGTGCGATGAACAATAGAACGAAGAATACAATAGAACTTTTTTCATTGGACGGCCGAATACGATTGCAGGCAAATGTATTGTCATTGGTCGATAAGCTCGATAACATTTTATACAATTAAAGCGAAAACCCGACGATGTTTACAAAAAAGTATGGATTTTGCAACGTCATATATTATTACATAACTTTTACCGAAATTGCGTGCGTGCGCGCTCCATTACTCTTTCAATCATTGATGCCGTGCCCACATACTTACAATAAGTTAGTTATTTTTTATACTTGAAAATTCACTAGAAATATATGGCAAAACAACGTTTGCCAGGTCAGCTAGTAGTATATATATATGCTTTTTCAGTTATAATTATTCTGAAATACGCGTGTCCGAGTTGCTGATATGTATCAATTTTTATATATCTTATTGGTTTTATTGCATACGTAGGTTACTGTTGTCGGTCTTCCTTTTAAAACAGGTTAGTCCTATACTCGCGGCCCGCTAAGTAATTTTTGAAGATATCGACGTATATTTAAATAAAATATCGCATCAGAAAAACGTTGTCAATCATCAATGTCATTCGTAATCAAAATACATGAAAAAAACTAAGATAATCGTCGTCATTAAATATTATGATTAATGATGTGTATAGTATATTATGTTTTCATGGTGAAAAAATAGCAATTTAATATTCTTTACTTTTATTTTGGAGGCCTACTACAGTATTTATACGGATATATAAATTGACACGTGAACAAAAATATGTTGGAGCACACAGTCTTAAATCATTATTATAATCCGGTATCGAAGACGTTTCATAAGGTAGCAACGTCCTTCCAATAAACGGAATTCGGTACCTGCAGTACATACTGAAACGTGGGACGTATACAATGTAATATATAATATTTAATGAGCGACGATTAGACCACTTGTTGATGTAATAATAACAACCGTTCGAGTCACGGGCTCGTGTTGTAGATATATATTGTGACGGCAGGCGATTAACAACGTCGAAAATCCTACATCGTAAGGGTTCGTCCGTGTAGTCGAATTTGGTCGTTTTGAGGTTAACGCTGAGGGCGATTAAATTATTACTCGCATTATTACTTACAGTGAAAAAAGAATAAAAAAAAAAAAACGGAATATAATTTATATTTTAATTAAAACAAAAATTTCCGCCTCGGTTTCTAACCGTCGAATTTGACGTTGGCGATCTATGACGGCGTAAGGTCTTGTCGGGTGCGAAGTGAAAACGCCGTGCCGGGGCCCCCAGCTAGGACACGCGTTGCTCCTTCTTTTCTCCTCGTCCTTTTATAAACAGCGACCGCGACGGCCGCCGGGCTTTTACATACACCACACCGAAATAATATTACCTACTATGAAACATTCTCGCGCTTGTATTAATGATGTTAAATTCGTATTGCTCATGGGCGTGCGATTGACGGTATTTGGAAAACAGTTGTCGTAGCGCGAAATCATTTACATTATGACCGGCCCGTCGACAGCCGTCATAAATCTATGCTGCATACGCCGAGTAACAAAGCCGTACTTATGTCCTTAATGACAGTAATGAATAGATATTTAAGTTCCTTTAGGATATTATGTTATTCGTTGGTTATTTTCTATCATTTTTATTAGAAAAAAAAAGAAGAAGTTCAGTACCAAAATGAAATGATATATAAATAGAATATATTAACAATATCTTTATTGAGATATCGCATAATTCCTCGCGAGACTCCTCCGTGTACTTGATATACATGTTATATTGTATTTTTGTGTTTTAAAATGATTATAGGCACTGCTATTATTTTGTAGTAAAACTAAATTACATTGTACTGATCGTTTTTATATGATTTGAAACGCGACGTTTTTGCGAACAAATTGTATTTTTAATCACGAGGTTTGTTTTTTTTCTTTCACCGATTACGTTTTAAATTTCATATTATCGTGCACAACATTTTGTTCGAAACGTCTGGACGTGTCTTAAAAAAATCAATCGTATTTGGACGATATCATAAGTGGAGCGTGGACAGTCACTATATAATGTGCTCATTGCTCGTTTAATTTTTAATCAATGTTAACCACCACGTGTTCGATTTTGGCGTGCCGAAAAATAATTTTCTCCGGAATCTGAAATTATGACCAGATACTCGTTTGAAATGTAACAATAACGACGAAAAGTACAATATTTTGTTGCAAAAACGTCGCGTCGTGCTCGATCGCTTTAAAATAAAAAATAAAAAACGTATTAATCGACCGAGAAAAATGTTGTAACGTTAAATTTAAATCACCCCGTATATGTAGCTTATATATATATATACTTATATATACTCGTATGTATATGTACACGTGCAACGTGTATAGTGTGTATATATACTATATATTATAATAATAAACACCGAAGCGGTAAGACAGCGCGCGGGAACGGTGGCGCGCGGCTGCCGTGGATAATATTATATTAATAATGATACGGTACTATCTTGACAGTCTGTTGATTTAAAATGATTTTATTTAAATGCCCGTGTCGCACGGTCCGCGTGTATACTTGTAGCGGCCGGGGCACATGCAGCGCGGCGGCCGGCCGTGGCGGCGACGGCACGCGCGGAGGGGGTGACGGCTCGGGGGCAGAAATACCTATATGCCGCCACAGCCTCCTTTGAACTCGTTTATATTATATTATATTAGTAGAGAAACCCTAGATCCAGATCGTTATGTCGGTAATTTATAGATACTGGTTCACGCCCATGTATTTATTGCATAATATAATCTATAACGCCGCATAAACGCGTGGTTATTATTATTATTATTATTATTATTATTATTATTTTTCATTTTTTTCGTCTTATTTCCAATACGTGCGGCTAATTGGGACCACTACTCTGTACTATTTTAATGGCGCATCGCACGCGGTTACCGTATACCACGGCGTGTTTGTCTCCGCAGACGACTTTTTTCCTAAATCGTATTTCGAGAAATCTGATATTTACATTTTTTCGAATTGAACTGAACCTGGAATATATTCTATGCCGTTATTCTATGTTATTCGATGAAATAGCCGATATTCGAAGACTCACGAAATTTAAATATCATACCACCTTATCGGTGTATCACGATCGACCAAACTGTTTGCCGACAGCGATTCAAAAATATTTTCTATTCCGCGTTTAAGCACGCGCAATGTGGACGATTTTCGGTAGTAATTTTCAACAAAGCATATCTGATTAGTGTAGTACTCGAACGATACTAATATTTTCCGAATGACTTTTAACATTTCAAGAGAACTCGAACAATACAAATTGATTATTTGAGGCGTTTAAAAAAAAATGTACAGATTGGAAAAGTTTTACTCCCGACATTTTCAAAAATATTTACTGTTATCTGTTACGAACGTAATTATCATCTCACACGAAACGTAGCGATATGAAAAAAAAGAAGAAGAAAAAATGAAATTTCAATGACATTGTTTTGGAAAAAAGTCAGTATTGCGGCGGGGCGGGAAACGCGATGCAGGTGTGACATTGTGTAGGCATAGTATATTATTATACTATTTGGCCGAGCGCGCGTTGTGTAGGTACTATACGTTGTTCTGCGGCAAAAGCGTCAGAGTTCTCGACGCGTGCCTCTAAGAGGTTTAATATTATCGATGCCGTTAAAAACCACGGTCTCCAACACCCGGCGACCGCTGGCGGCCAAAACCGTGTACGCACGTGTACGCGCTAAAATAATATCACATTATGATACAGATATTACCGCGTGTTAAATTCACCGTCGTATTTACACGCGCCCAACACTATATAATATTATCACGGACATTACGGGCCGGCACATTATTATACACTACTACTACGCGTTACACACGGGCCATTGCGGAGAGGACGCGACCGTAGTACGTTTGTTTATATTCGTAGTGTTACACGCGAGTGTACTGCGCCTAATGGTGTGCCCGTGTGCGTGTCGAGTGGAGCGGAATCGTCTAATCGGTCCGCTATGGATTTATGACAATCGTTAATTATTTACGGCGAGCACGTTACATACGTAGGTACCACGCGAGCACTGCTGCAGGTGTAAATCGTGATATAGTCGATGAACCCGAGCCGCGCGTGCACGCGCCGCGCCGCCAGTAATATTAGGACTAGGTTTTTCGGGAGGGGGATATGCGTGAAAAAACCTTTCTACCGTCCAGTTTCAGATCATTTCTCTCCCCTTGTTTTCTCCGTCAACGTGTTCGTGTCGCTGTTGCGCGTCGCTGCTACGGACAGTGTGTAAAAAAAGTGTAACCGCGTGGCCGGCGCAACTAACTACATTGCGGATAACGTTTCGATCCGTAACATTTCAAACGCGTTGTAATCGAACCTAAAACGTTATGGACCTTACGCTGTCGTCGTACGCGTAGGAAATATTATTTACTTATTTTTTTTTCGTTCGAGTTACAATTATTCACAATAACATCCGTGTCGACACACGGGTTCAGAGCTAACGCCGCAGATTATCGGAAACTTTTCTAATATAATCTTTGTCGATACGTTCACTAATGTTTTTTTTTTTTTATTCCTCGTGTCCTTTATGTCCAGAATATAATCGAGTACCCGCAGGAACACCTATTTTATATTTGTAATAACATGGAAATCAGAAATAATATCGAAGCTTTATTGAACACGTCGGACGGTTTATCACGCGTATCGCGTCTAATCGCTAATAGCACAACCAATTTGTCCGTTGAAATTTATATGACGATGATGATAACGATAATAAAAAAAAAACTAGCTGCTCCGGCTATTTTATTTGTACGATATAATAATATATAACCGTCTCGCTTCCATGTAGCCTGGATTACGTTCGTCTAGCGGGGAGACGTTTTCGTCACTATGATTACGATTCGCCGAACGCGTGGGAAGACTATATCGCCTTTGTCGCGTCATATTATAGCTCGTGCATATGTGAGCTTTTGTCGAATCTTACGCGATAAATAACAATGTGAACACCTACACACGGTTCCGAAATCTTTCTAGAAGGTAGGCGAAGAAAAATAACGTGAAGCTTTTAATGGCTTTTATTTTAAGATCCGAGACGTAGCAAAGGTTATATTATTCGTTTATATCCGTTTCTTTATGTATTTTAAAATCATCGCGATTCAAGGACGCAAGCTTACGATATATGCATTTGCAAGGGCGTTGTACAATTGGTAAATACGGTTTTTAGAATCTCATCTCCAAACCTTTGCAAAAGCCGGTACGAATAGTAATCATATAGCTGACTTTTTTTGCGCGTATAACCTCACTTTGATAAAGGAATATGTGTGTGATTTGTATTTACACGTTAAATATATACTAAAAGTATGAAAATTTTAAATTTTCCATGTTTACTATACGTAGTTATATTTGTCATTTGTGTAGTCGAATCCTCTTTTGTTGTGCGTATTTAACATATATTTACCACCCTCAAATCTAACCTCCGGGCAACTCAAATAATTTGAAAACTTTTTAAGTCATATTTGATTAAATCAATTTTAATATTCAACTGCTTTAATTGTGATAAAAATTTATAAATTTACAAATTATTGTATTATATTATATTATTAATTTGAAATTATCTCTAAATCTGGAAATTTATAAGATTCAAAACACTATGATAGCATTTTTTTATTAATTTTTTTAAAATAATAAACCTTTTGATGAACTACTATTGGGAAAAATATTTTAGTTTGGAAAAAAACCAATAATATTAATAACTTATAACTTTTTAAAATTAAATACAAAATTGAATTGATGAGTAACTTGATAAAAAAAAAAAAATTACGTAGTTTTAGTAAAGTATAGAATTTTGAAAGTTCCATGGAACTTTGCAATATGATCTATAATATTATATCTTATATGATCTGTTTTAATTTTCTTGGTTGGTTTTGTTATGTTTCAAATATTTTGAAACAAATAATTTATGTTTTTAAAATTAAAGCTCTCCTGCAAATATGGTCGAGTGATGATATTAGATTTTGATTCGAGATTATTACGTAGAGATTTCTTACTCTTGTCTGAGTTCATTAACTTCTAACCAAATATGTAATTTCGTTCCAATCAATTCCAAAAACTATAAAATCCTATGACCAAGTGTGTCAATGTTAAAATTTTACTCTATATGTAATAATAAACAAAAGAGCACTTTGTTTAACGGATAAATTGTACTTATATCCTGCATACACTCGGAAACCGCAATAAAAATCGTAATTACGTTATATTTTCGTCGCAGTTGCCTGTTTGTAAATAATGGCCGACCGTTTTGTTCTCCACCAATTTCTTAAACATCACGCAAACTAACAAATCGAAAGTCGAGTATTCCGGCCATGTGTTTGTATATATATTATTTTTTCGTCTGGAACATCAATCTAATATGTTTCCCGTCCAGTTAGTGCCTATTTTTATTTTTTTTCATTTATAAGGGTGTATTTTCTTCCGTTCTTTTTAAACTAGATAACTCCAAGATTAAAATTAATAGGGTTTTCATACATATAATATTGTTTTATAGGCCGCTACGAGCTAAAACATCATATAACTGTTGGATGGTGAGTCAGCGACGCAAAGAATACGTTTTTTTCTTTTATAGGTCCGACTGATTTTAAGTTTTAAAAAAGAATAAAACATTTTAAACATATTTTTATAGTGGTATACTCATAATTAAAATAGATAACTGCGCTTAAATGTAATTCTTGTAAAGCTTATACAATACTATCGTTTATCGCGAGTCATAAATAATGTGTTTTATTGTTTTGTGTTGTTTTATTGCGGACAGCACTTATAGGCGCTATGTGTATTCTGTAATTCTGTATGTTGACAAACTATTTTAATATAACTCAAAATGTCGAGTTTTAATCATTTATTGCTAGAAGTTTCGAAAAAACTTATTATCTGTCAAAAACATACAACATAATATAGTTCTTTGGTTCGGGCATAGGACAAAAATGACACGCATATACATTCTTAAAATGATAAAAAATGTTTTGATTTTAAACTCGCTCATCTGTCGAAATCTTAATAAAAAAACTGAAAAATAATTGAGTAATTTAAAAAACGGACAGACAAATATAATTTATTCTCGCGACAATAATATAGTATATAATATACCACAATTTACAAAACGATGAATGTTTAACAATAAAGTTTTATTTTGAACTCGAGTATGAATTTGTATTAAAATTTTAGTAGTAAAATGTCTGAGTTACGATGTTACAACAATATAGATAATCTTTTCGCACGACATTCCATTATATGCATTGTAATTTTGTTTTTATTATTGTATTTTACTACTCAACTTTTTGTTGTGAGCAAATTATTTATAACGCATTAACAACTATAGTTTTAAATCATTGGAGATAAGTGAATACAGGAGCACATTCGCACTTGACGCTTGTGACTTTTTTGATTTTGAAAGATAAAAATTTTACTATAACTCATTAGCAGTTTCTCGTAATTTATTTTTTTATCTCGATGAGAAGGTAACCGCGCAGACGATGGAATGATTATTCTTTGAATAATAATTTTTTGAAAATCCATATCATTATAATTATTGAAATATATGACTTATTTGACGACGCGATCGTCGACTAAAAAATAAAACTTAATTTTCCGAGAGAATTACCATAAACGCCCCTTCGTTGAAATATTTTAAATTCAATAGACACCCACGTGATCTTAGACTGTACATAGGTACATAATATTATATATATAATCGAATAGTATATACCGAAACGTAAATGACTCAATTAGGGTGACATTAAAGTCAATCCCACGACGAACGCAGTGAAAAATAATAATTGTTTGTGTAAAGAAATGCGGTTCGATTTTTCAAAAACTTTGATCATTTACAACAATATCGTGTAAAACGAATGTAATATAAATATACAAGGTCAAAAAAAAAAAAAAAAAAAATAATAATAATAACAAATAAACAACGACGCGGTTCGTATTCCGATGATCGTAAATAGTCGTTGTTATTTCGTGTGTATGGTAGCCGCACGATATACGTACCGCGCGTAGCCTTTTATATCGCCGTCGTCGTCGTCGTCGTCGCGGTGTCAAGACCGTCGAGATTTTCTGTTCGGCCGCGTCCGACGCCGTCGGACCTATACGTTCAACGACTTTTAGTATGCGCAATTCATTATGCAGACACGTGTGTTTACAACTACCTATACAATTTTATTATACAAAATACGCGCAGCCGATTAATACGGTGCATATAAATGTATAATATACTTGTAGATCATTATGCAGCGCGCATATTATAATAAACGGCGTATTTAGAGAAAAATAAAAGTCAAGCATAGACATGTGCGTACGTGTATACATATTGTGTGTGTGTGTGTACGCATATGTAGTGAGTCATCCTCCATAAAGTCCGTCTAGCCTCTCTCGTACAGTAGAACCTGTTTTCGTTTTATATATTACAATTTATTATTATTATTATTTTTCTTTTTCATATTTTTATTGTATATTAAATAACGCCACCGTAGTATATGTATATGTATATATATATATATTGTTTGTGTCTGCAAGCGATTCCAAAGGTATACACACGCACACACACGCGCGCGAGCGCGCGCGCGCACGTGTACTTCTCTTTCTGCTACGGCGACAGCGGCGTAGCGGCGCCCACACAGGCCCGTAGTTGTGACGTGAGGAATTTTAACGGCCGTGTATGAAGTTAGAGATTTTCATCTCACGCGCGCGCGCGCCACACCGCCACGCCGTTTGCGGTTTCCATTCGACCGTACGTACGCGCCGAACGCGTTTTGTCGAGCCCATTATGTTTTATTATTCCATTCGTACTGGCGGCAACACCAGTAATAATAATCATCATCACGCGTCAGCTATTTGTAACTGTTATTGTAAGGTGCACAATATTTCCAAGGCGAATTTAAGCGTACGGCCATTACCGGCTTATTACAATACGCGCAACCATATACTTTGTAAATATTATTCTAATTGTAAACTTTTCACGATGAAAACGCATCTTGTTTTTTCATAGCATTTATCCGCCATATTGTATCGATTATTTTCAATCACCTGCAGATACCGCCAACTAGACGTCACGATCATTTACATTTTATTCGTGGTTTTAATTCGGATTTTTTTTTCGCTCTCGTGCTGCCGACAAACACAATAATAATTATGTAAAATATTTTCAAGTATCTATTCCCCCCCCCATTCAATCGATTACTTTGAAAAATCGTAATTTATTTCGACTAAAAAATTATTACATTTTATAAATCGTTGTTGAAGTTTTCAACATTTAATATTATGATTTAACCATAATATGTCACTTTTTTTCTGTACATGGTTATTGTTGGTGATAAAAAGTCACTGAAAACTCTGAAGTTTCCATTTTAAATGTTATGCGTAGGTATATTTTTAAACAAATTTATTTGAATTAATGGGAACAAGATTATAAACATAATGTCATAATGTTTTCTTATGAAAACAATTTACGAACCATGCAATTTGTCTAATTATTTCTTAATCTTGTTAATTTTAAGTTTTTGTTTGATTCATTCGCTTTTTATCTTCAGTGTATGTGTTGGTCTAAACTAACTTTAAGCATAAACTTTTAAGTACATATTTTAATAATTTAAACTCACCGTTGCCTACCGTTGTACTTCCTAAATGTGGACTATCTTTTCATACATATAAATGCTATAAATAAAAAATTAACTAATTTATATTTCATCTCACCATACTATTACTTTAAAAATTATGTTTTAATATTTTTGAACTAAGAAAGTACATTATAAAAAACAAAATTTTATTTTTACTGAGCTATTTTTTTTTTGTGAAAGAATTATATTATGTATGAATTGTGGCATTAACACTATACTTTTATGGATATGTTTCATGTTATAAAAATTAACTTGATTAAGTTAGATAATAATTTAAAGAAAAACGGCCAACCAACTGAATTCGATAAGAGAACAATAAATAACATGTTATATTTTTATCTTTGGAAGACATAGATGATGCCACATGGTTATTATTTGTTCATATAGTTTTGTAAAAAAAAAATGTACCCGTGGCGTTACGGTTTGTCATGCAGTTCCGTATAGTCATACGCACCGACATTACCGCTAACATCTTATTTAAATCGTAGTGTACCGGTCTGCCGATGACTCGGTGCTGCAGAACCATCCGCCTTCGTGGTGACCGTGTTTAGTGTTATGTAGCTCATTTGAATATATGTGCTGCTCTATAGTCAACTGCAAGCGCCGTCGCAGTGACGTTATGCGTAAACCAATTAGAACTGTCTCGACGGCGTGTATTGTGCGCGATGGAGGACAGCCAGACGCGAATGTATATATTATTATAATTTTGTATTTTTCATATCACGTCTGGCGGTCGATCATAGAAAGGGACGATGAGAGTGTTTTTCTGTCAACGACATACATTCATAAATATATACATATATACATATTATATTATATTATTCAGTGACGAGAAAGTTATGTGGAAAGTTGACGATATAATAAACGAGGACGAGGCGACGGCGGCGATAATGAAGACGAGTCTGATGAGATCCTCCCTACACACAAACACACTATTTATAATGTATATATATATATATAATTTATAGCGTGTATATTGATTAACTCTAGAGAATACATAAAATACGCAGACCCAAACGATTTAATGGATTCACATTAGTTTTATACGCCAAACCTATATTTATGTTTCACTCCCGCTGCCGTCGTCGTCGTCGCCGCCACTGCACGTCGTATAGTTTGAGATACATATTTTCGAAGTTTTATGGCATGCATAAAATAATATGTCCAAACCGAATTGATTATCGAGTTTGTGGTAAAATCGGACATATTTTTAAACGCAGTATAATAATAATAATAATAATAATAACGATAACGACGTGTTCTCGCCTCGGTATAATTATGATTAGTATTTATAGCGATGTGCACCAATATAAAATAATGTAAAGTATGCGTTACGTATAAAAAATATACTTTCTCACGCCGTCTTATATCACTCGCGACGCACCGTGTCATATTGTACGACTACTATCGGCCGCGCTGCCGTCAAGACCGTCGCGTGTTATTCGCGTATTTTAGAAAAATTAATAACACGTGCGGCGGCGGCGGCGGCGACGGTCGACCGATAGATAAAACCGACCGAACTGCAGACGACGATGACGACGAGGAGTAGGATGCGCTCCGCTCATTACACCAAAGTCGTCGAGTCAACGCAAACGGACAGATTGACCGAAAAAAAAAAAAATTGTGTCTGTGCGTGTGTGAGTTGTTGTTTTTTTTATTTATTTATTTTTTTGGCACAAAATGCAAGGGAGGATGTATACACGAACGAAGGATGAAACGATAATAATATGAACGCGAGAGACGAGGAAACGCCGAGCGGAAAATAGTAGTGGTGGGGACGGCGGCGGCGGCGGCAGCGAACGTAGTCGGCCGTCGTTGAGCACAGAAAGGCGGGAAAGATAAGCGATTGGAATGAAAATGTTTTGCGTGAAGGGTGGTCGGGTGAGGGAAGGTTGGTCGAGTGCGCGGTAGGGTGGGGGGGCGGGCGACGGGGAAAGTGGGGCACTCGGCGGAAAGGGATTTTCACTGGAGCCACTTGCCATCGATCGTGTCTGAGACCTCGCAGACGCACGCACACTGCAGACACACTCGCACGACTTAGGCCACTTGTCCGACGTCCTTTTATAACACACACACACACACACGCACACATACATATACGCGCGTACACACACACACACTATACGCATAAACACACACTATACACATGGGACGGCTGTGAGGTGGTCTCTGAAAATGCTCTTTAAAGGGCTAAACGGCCGCCACGGTGTAATGTGACGTGTCTGCAGTATTGTGGAAAATAATACTCAAACCTATATGTATATATGTGATATATATCCTACGCGTATGCGCCAACATACGCCGAGACGTACCTATATATGATTATATAAACGATTGTACAATAATAATTAATGCAATAGTAGTCACCAAATAAACACGTGTGACGGTAGAGAGGATTAAGTTTTAATTTTTTTTATTATGTGTATATACGTATGTATACGTGCCGCATACCTCGCAACGCATTTTCGAATACCGCAATAACGCGATCCAGTTTGCCCGTTATGTTTTATATTTTTCGTCATCGTCGGCGATTATATCGAACACACACATACGTACGTTATAATACTATCATAAAAATAAATAACAATCGTTAAAAATATCTCGTTTTAATACGCATAACTAATTTATTGCGATATTATATCACAATGGTAATTTTTATTTCGTATTTATAAGTAAACGCAGCACAACATTTCTGTAGTTGAAAATTGTACGGCAGTATGTTCTCGTTTCTACTCTGTGCACTTTGATATTCGTTAATTATTATTCAGCGAAACGTTATCACGGACGAGTAAAATTTGTAATACATTAAATTTACTATTAAAATTATGGTTTCAGACGTATGCAAATTAATAGCAATAATAAAACAGTTAATGTTATTGAAATTTCATTTTCAAACAAACGCTAATGATAAAAAGATTAAGCTACTTAAGGATGCGAATATTTGCTCTTGAATTGGCAAATCTAAGAAAATAAAATTCAATTTTTACTTCACGATAATTTATTAACATTGTGTAAATCGTTTGGATTGAAATAATGTACATAATATGCTGCCCACACGTTTTAATCATAAGTACAAATCGTACCTTTTAATTATCATTTTCATCTTTAAAATAATATTATTCGTGCATATATTATTATAATACCATTTATTTACGTATAAAAGTAAAAAGGAAAAAAAAAACACTATCGACGATGTCTTTTACTTCGCAAAAGTTGTTTTACACGTATAAGCGTAAAATCAATATAATGAGTATAGCAAAATCTGTTATTATATAACAATAAAAACAGACTTTCGTTTTGTCGAGTTTTCTTAATTATTTTCCATATTAATCAAGATATTATGAAGACGGTTACTCAACATTTTGAAATAATTGGACTGTACGGAAATACGGAAATTTTAAATTGTTTTCAACCTTGAAGGTTAGATGTTCAATTGAAAAAATAAATTATTTATATCACTCGAGCTAATAAAAAGTCAAGTCGGAAGAAAACTAATTCTTATTTTAGTAATAACTACAATAGTTGGGATTTTCGCGTATTTATTTTATTTCGCGTTCTTATTGAAAATTAATAGATTATTTTTCTTGTAAATTTATATTACTGTTAAATTGATATCGACTCTGTGACGTCAATGTTAGACAAATAACTGTTTCGCTCGGCTAACTTATTTCCAGTTGTGCACTACTCTAGAGATTGGATTTTACATTATGAATATTTAATATATAACCCTTGTACTACGTTCAAAGTTATACATACGTACGTATGTTTTAAATCCAAAATTAAAGGCTACGTTGTTCAAGGTCGGTTTACTTACATCTCGTGCTCGCCGAATCTAGAATAATTATTTATTTGCCCATCAAATTAATCCATGTGGTAGAATGTTTAAAGACCGAGTTCGCCGAGTTTGAAAAGTCTTTTATTGATTTTAAAACAGTATTTATTTAATCTTTGTTCATAGTGAATGTTGTACCTCTATATTATTACATAAATATTACTTTTCAGTTTTCGCATTGACATATTATAATTTATATCGCTTATGTAATATTGTAAGGTCTACCTTTTAAAATTGTTGAAATTAACGGTTGTAAACCACAAAAATACAATAGGTAGAGGTATAAAGATTTTAAAATAATATTTTTTTTTTGTTTTCTCAACACTTACCCTAATAAGGTTTTAATTTGAATTTTAATTAAAAATAATTCAGTAAAAACTTAAGATTTCTGTTGAATATAACGATCGGTGTTCCGGAGGTTTTATCTCCGACATTTGTGTCAACGAAAATAATATTTTATTTGAACCAGGGTTCATGTCGTATCATAATCGCCCTTGCTTTAAAGAAATTGGACTTCTTATTTTGCCACACAACGACATAACTATTAAACATTTTATTTTCACTTGTGTAAAGAAATGTATTATGATAATGTGAAAAATCTCGAATTCAAAAAATTAAACTATACTATACTTACTTTTTACTATGAAAAATATCGCATGGAAAATAATACAGTAAGACTAATTAAAATTATTAATTGATTTTTAAAATTGGTGATTTTAGTTTTAAACGCGTACTTTCTGATATTTATTATTAAATTCCTGATTTAATAAAATAATAATTTCACGTTAAAATCACGTTTAAATTTGTTATAGAATTAAAAGTACCAATCGTGGTTTACATTATTATCGCTCTAAATATCGATGTAACGTTTTATTGAAGTGGCAAGGTTAGTGGGCCTTTAAATATTATAGCACTACACTGAAATTACAAACTTCAAAATTGTATTGCAAAATATACTCAAAAATCAATACAAGTACAAAAAAAAAAAAAAAAAAAAAATGACAAACTTTAAAAGTACATCAAAAGCGAACACTTTTGGTAGCATCATTATTTTTTTACCATGAGCTTTTGAAATTTAAGAAAACTTCACTCGAGTTGACATTAAAAACGATACAGACTGTGCAAATATACGGTGGTACTCCAAACTACATAGTTTCACTATTCTCGTAGAGTATTATAAAACAGTCGAGTTCCTGTGCCTCGGCAGTATTGAAACAGAATTATAATCGAAAAATAATAACATTTTAACGGGGTTTGTGTAATCCAATGTGTTTGCACAGCTGTCCGATCGATTTGTCCACAGCACATTATCCCGTTGACGATTGTCGAGAAAATTCCTTTTGGATGTATAATATATATATATATATATCCCACAGTTTTGTTTTTCCGAATATTAAGTTTCGGTTTTTTTTTCCATCACTATTCACTGAGTGTAACCATGACAACTGTAACGTATCAAATAGCGGAACTTATAAAATAAAAGTTATCCATTTCGAGTTTGTAAAAAAAAAAAAAAAAATACAAAATAAAATAACCCAAAAATAAAAGGAAACTTTTATTTGATGTACAACGTCAGATAAAGGCAACGCGGCGGTCGGTGTATAGAGAGGACCTTATAAACTTTTTCGGAAAGCAGCTTTCAATGTCATTTTTCCCAGCCACTGCGATGCTCATCGATTGCCGGCGTCGTCGTCGACGACGACGACATCGTCGCCGCCGCCGCCACCGCCGTGAATTTTTACAACGAGACACGTAAACAGCCCCCGAGTCGAATAAACGTTGCTTATATTATGACATGCTCTGTCGTCGTCATTGTCGGTGACCGCAATCGGCCTTGTTCCACGTGTGTGTGTGTGTGTATGTTTTGGAGAAATGGGTTGCAGAAATACGTGCGCTTGTATTTAGAAAACTGGTAAATTACTGGGACGACGAGGAGGAGAAAAAGATGCAGAAAGAGGACTATTTCGTTATACGTATACATACATATATACATACATACATTATTGGATTTGGAAGAAGGGCAAACACATAGTGTACGCGAGCCTTCCCTTACCACCACTTCCGTCCACTCCGTAGTAAAATAGGGGTTATCGAACGTTAGTCCGGCTCGGCGCGTCCGCCGGGGACCAAAAATCTGACTTATATAATACCACAGCTGATAATAAATAAACACTATTCCACAAGAAGTGGGTCAACTCTTGAACGGCGAAACAAAAATGTTTTAATATTTATGAGAAATTCGTTGGGGAAAAAAAAAAAAAATAGCCAAACTTTCACTTTTTCCCGGAGTTTAATTCTTCCATAGAGAAAACGAGAAACCCGAAGATTTCGCCAAATGGATGCCGGAAGGATTTGTTCGCGATCGTCCGCCGGTCCAGACATTTTTCTAACGATTCTCGCAGGCACAAATTATCAAATTAGTGTCGATGCAGTGCGCGCGGCCATTCGGATAGAGATACCCTTCTTTTAAATCATACTTTTAATTAAAAAAAATAAAAACACGAAACCCATCTACTATTTTGATTTATCGTTTATACCTCGGGCTTTTTCCAGCTCCGCGCCTGTATATACACATCGTATATAATATAATATATACTATATACGTAGCTGCGTTGTTTACACGTCGATAGTGGTCAAGTAAAATCATATATGGCCATGCATTAATAATCGTGGCTCTAAGCACTTACGGGCTAAATTAAAAAAAATAAACTTTAAACGCAATTTAAATATAATATACGATGTGAATTAAAAAAAAAAAGTTTGCCGTCCTTGAAATACGTTGTTAATCTCCATTTACACGAAAGGGGTTTAAACCACTTGGTTTGTGTCTTGAAAAGCTTAAATATAACACATTAGCGAAAGTTCAAGACTTGCAGTGATTTTCGAAAACGTTAGATGTCCGTGCATAAATATAGCAATAACAGCGATATAAAATATTTTATTTATTACACTATAAAATTACATTTTTCTTTTTTCTCTTCGTGAAAATTATAATACTATTTTTAATACTTTGATTTATGAACGCATGAAATTATATTATGCAATTAATAACTTGCGTATTTTTGAAATTTAATTATTCACATGGTTCGAGAAAATTAATAATCGGAGAAAAAAAAATAGCATTGAACCGGTAAATCATGAAGTCAGATGAGATGCAGGTGATTGATAATGGCGAATTGGCTTTTTAAATTTGAAACCAATCGGTACCGTTGGTCTCGAAAAAACTGAACGAACGAGGACGAATGTATCGTTCAATAATTCTTATTTTCCACGAATAACATTATTAGTGATCTCTTTCAAGAATAACAACAAAATAACTTTAATACCATTCATTCGAAATTCGTTGAAATACCACCCGATTTTGTCAAAATCCAATATTCAAACACTCATAAAAATCGATAGTGACTTTTTTTCCGTTGTTACGTACAAATATAAAAGTTATAGAAATTTGTGAGAAATGTTAATAGACTTTTTATGTCTTGGTGATTGAAATAAACATTTTATTAATTTTAAAAATAGCACAATTTGCAAATTGTTCGTGTTTTTATAGGATTTTATCAGAATTTGAACATTCAAATGTTTTTTTTTTTACTTGTTCCGGGCCTTGTAGGCTTTATCACCGCTTCCACAGAGGTGTAGATGCCTTTGTTTGGATTATTAAAATGCTTGTAAAATTTTTCATGCGATTTTAGAACATTTTTCTTTTATCAAAAAAGATCAATTTATCCTAAATCTTATCTTACGTTTTCGAGTCTAGGTACTGAAATCGATACTTTTATGAATTTTTAATTACCTATATGAAGCGTACAGATTTTCATGATTTTCTCGAATTTTGTCAAAATCTAAACTTCAAACGCTTATGAAAAAAAAGTTGTGATATAACTCTCAACGGTTTTTTCTTTTAATAGTAAGAGCAATGTGTGAGGAACTTTGCATAACATTTTTAAACTATTTGGCTTGGTGAATAATATTTTATCGACATTTTACGAAGAAAAAAAAACTAAGAAAACTTTAAAATCTAAAATATCTATAAACAGCTCAAAAAAAGTCGAAATCTTTTGAAAATAATACGTTGACGAAAAAAAAACTTCAATTTTGTCGAAAACCGGCGTGCCGTATATTTTAAATTTTTTTAATCATTTTTATCTGCATTTTTGTACACAATCATTTAGAAAACTATTAATAATTTTAAAAATTAACATCCCAATTAGACTAAATTCACAATCAAAAATCATCCCTGTTTGTTGATGATTGGACCAAATCTTCTTGATCGAAATCATTTAAGCATACAGAACAACAATGACAACCAAAAAAAAAAACATATCGTGCAGTCAGAACCAACAGATTCCTCGTTTTATTCCGAATGCAAAGTATTTGTTTATGAATATTGTGTAGTTTGTTTGTATGTTCAATATAATTTATAACCAGAGATGGGAATTCTATGCATTTGCACGTTCATATACCGAGTGTATGCACCAATATGAGGGTTTGAAATGTCGGCGTTTTAAACCTAACTGATTCCATAGATCAAATTTAATTCTGCATAATATATAATTGCATATTATTTGGAGGGTTGGGACATATTTTTTCGTACGTGCTCATAATGTATATATTTTGAACAGTCTTGGTAAATAATCAAATCATTTTATTTTGGAAACTTTTAAATACTGGCGAAAAAAAAAATGATTTTGTCAACTCGGTATAGAATTTATTATTATATTTTATAGTAACAAAAGTCATAGCTACATGATGAATTAAAAGTTCTACGTATTATAATAATGATTTTTTTTTAAATTAAATATGCACACACACATATAAATATGAACAAATGTTCAGTCACTAAATATATTATTGGTGTATAATATGTAAATTTAAACACAGTTATTAAAAATTACCATAAAAACTGCCGTGATTTTATTTAGGTGAATCAATTAAAAAATATTTTTTTCCGATATTAATGGTAATAAAAGTTTAGTTAATTTTCAATAGTTTACTTTTTGTAAATCAACAGATTTAATTTGTTTTTTGTTTTTACTATTACCAAATGCAGCAGTTTTTTTTTTCATATTAGTATAAAGTCGTATTAATTTATGATGTATATTTGAGCATATTTTTCAATTATTTGTGCATATTGGCACATATTTTGACCCTTTTGCTTTCTATATTTACCATGTTTTTAGCGCATTTAATTCCGATTTTTATTCATAACTATAAACGTATACGATTTACAATAATTATAGTATTCTACGGCACTGAAAACTAATGGAAATTTAATATTCTAAAATGTTGAGAGGGTACCCCTACTGTAATATTTAACGTTTCCCGGGTCCCGCGGATCCGAGGGCGTTATCTTGTCCCGTGAAAATATTGTTCATCTCGAACTAGACAAACTAGAAAAGTTATTGTCGGGGCGGCGAGAGGAATCGGATATTGATTTTGTCTCGAAAATTAAAAACGTCGAATCATCGTCGTCCACGGCTTTCGAAATAAATCATCGAGATTTACGTTTGGAAACGAAATGCATCAAACTTGTCGGCGGAGTCTCGGGAGATAAATCAGAAAAATTGTTGAAATTGCACCCGGCGAGATAATTCAGCGTTCATACGTTCAACGACGACGACGGGGGAAAACGGTTAAAATTGCATCGGATAAAATGCGAAAACGGATTATTTCCTATTGTGTGATTTATCACGGTTACGCTTTAATACCGATAATTTATCGCGAGCGGGGAGGAGACGCGGCGGCGGCGTACGGTCCATTAGTTAACAAGTCAACAGCCCGTGTTTGTTCGCCAGTCGTGTATTATACGGCCACCACTCGGGCGGATCAAACGGCAATTATTATCATTATTTGTTTAATTTGAATCTTTACACAAAGATAACGGCCGGGTCACGGCGGCCGCGGCGCACGAGCCCGTCGTCGGCCGCGCGCGCACGCAAACGGGCCTCGCGAATACCGCCGCCGCCGCCTATGCTGTAGTATTGTACGACCGCCGTGCGACGCCTGTAGTCTCGAGATAAGAGAAACTCGGCCGTCATAATTCTATAACGTTACGCCTCGTACGTGTACGACGCGTGCGTAATCGTAACGATTTCGTTTGTACGACCGACGATACGTTTTCGGCTTGGAAGACGGTTGGTTGGGTTAGGTTAGGCGACTTTGGTTCGGGCGCCCGCGGCATCGGACTACGTAGAAGTAGTGTGGCGAACGCCGCGCATAAAACAACGTCGGTCGCACGCACGAGTGCACCGAGTGCCAGAACTAAAACGAAGCACGCGGACCGGAGGGGAAAAAAAGTCGAAAACCGTAGAAAAAACAGTCTGTGCGTTTTACAAAACGATATTTGGAAAAATCCGGCGCATTTCCCTTCCCATCTCGATTGGGAGAGAAAAAAAACCGCTGTCCGTAAATGGACACTCGTATCGACGTATTTGTTCGTCTGTGAATCTTATATCTCATCCGAGACGCGACGGTGCACAAGGGGCTCGTTAGATCTTACTTTGAATTTGCTTTGATTTATGAAAAAAAAACGTGTGTCGTACGAGTACGCGATTTAGCCGAGCAATCGATGTATCTATTACGATTGTAATCGACTCGTAATGTAATAGAAAACTCGGTGGCATTCGATCGGGACTTTTTTTTTTTCCGTGTACGGGGGTTGAAGGGAACTCGACTCGGATGCACCGGTGCAATGTGTGCTGCGGGTTCCGAATGAATTCACATCGATTTCGAGACCGCGTTACGGCAGGGAAGCAGACGCGGCGAGCCGGGCCGGGGCGCGGATGAGTGGCGCCGCGAACAGTCGGTAAAAACTAAAAATCCCCCGTAACGACGACGGCGCTATAATAACAGTGCTCATTGTGTGTGCGCGCGCGACGACGACGACGACGACGACGTAACGATAATAACAATAACAATGATAATAATAATGACCGGTGTGCTTTTATTGGCGTTTTTAGGCCGACTTTTGGCAATCGCTCAGCCCGTCGGAAGTTCCGGAATCAATTAAAAAACGCGCGCGCGCCCGGTCCCGAGATATATACCGTATGTGCACGGTCGGGCCGAGGGAGTAGGGTGTGCGCGCGTGTTTAGTGGGTGAGGAGGTTGGTCGGTTATACGGCGTGTCCGTAATAAAATATGGCCTTCGCGGCCGGTATATTATATACGTACCGTTACACATGTATACCGCGTATATATTATACTTATATATATATGTGAAATTATATACATAGTTTATGTACTTTTATGTGCCCGCCACAGCCGTAGACCTCTGGCCTGCCCGCCGCCGCGCCGCCACCGTCGCCGCCGCCGCCGCCGCCTGCGCGTCGTGTCTCCGACCGTGAGACGGGAGGGGCGCGCACGCGCAGTACCGTTTTTATAACGTCCCGCATAGGGGTTTTTTTTTTTTTTTTATTGCGGACGGCTGCGTGAGGATCGTAATGCCGCCGCCGCCGCCGCCGAACGTATTTTATTATCTCCTCCCCGAGACTCGGTGGTTGCGGCGGCGGCGGCGGTGGTGCCGACCCGTCCGGTCGCGCGACCGTACGCGGGCGTCGCATAAAATCGCCGTAGAACATGAACGCGTGCCCTCGGCTACGACTGTGTATCGGACGCGATTTATTTTTCGGACCAAACTCTCTCGCGGCGGCGGCGTCGCCGTGCTGTTCCGACGCCGATCGATTGTGTAGAGCTCATCAAAAAATCCGATACGTCCACAATCGATCGCGCACTAAATAGCGTTTATACAATCGCGTACGACGCGCGACGGTCCGATCGGCCACGTTTCGCGGAGACGAAATATTTGCGACGTTTTCTCGTACCGTTCATATAATTATTACAGTCGATGGCGATTCGTATTGCCTACCTTTAATGCGGTTGATTTAAAATACGCGGTGGAAATTCTCCCGTCTAGTTATAGCTCTTTAAAACAGATTTGTAATGGTAAACGTTCGTGTTTATAATTGGCGATTTAAAATTATACGCGAGACCGCGTCAACGGGTTTTGCCCCTCTCCCACGCATCAGTCTAGCGTCTAGGGATGTGCCTCCGCACCACCGGCGGCGGGTGGTTTTGCGAGGCCAAGGGCACATTTTTTCGCGAGACCTCGAAATACTACCAGCCACGATACATCGTATACTATGCGATAGCCGGGAAGTATTTATTTTTAGTCCAGATCAAACGGTTTCAACGCACTTTCAGATTCATCATTCGTGTCTTTAAACAAGTAATATACGTAGGTACACGTTATAAGCGAGTTTAATAAATTAGCTTATATATAATATATATAATATAAGCGTTCACTTATAAATGCCCATTAAAAAAGCCCCCTGTGATTATTAATTAACATTCTTTAAATGTCATTTATTTTTAACCATAAACATCATTAAATAACAAAAATTGTTATCAAGTGTAAGTTTTATATTTAAAATATTGTAAAACTATTATCAATAATTCTAGTACAACCGTCATGTTGTGTCCAGTCAATAAAATGTTTTACCTATCACGTCGAATAGCTTATAAACAATAGATATGTTTTGAAATATATATGAACTTCTAAATAATTATCGTTATTTTAAAAACATACCAAGGCAGAGAAAGTTGGTGATATTTTTTAACTCGGTTAATAACAAATAATTGTTCTTTCGATTAAGTTGATTGTTAAAACTAGTAGGATATTAGCATAAATTAAATTAATAATCAGACATTAATCGAACTTAATTATTATTTTCATTTTCAATAACCAATTGATATTGTATATAAATTTAACTAAAAACAAAGGAAAATCGCGGTAGAATATTTTTAATTCTACCAGATAATTGCAACTTTGAACCACAAACGTTTTGATCTTAAAAATATGCACAAAAATGTTATTCGATACTTGATAAAAACTTGGTCGGAAAGAAGACACGTTACTTCTAAGTGAACGAAGGGGCAACAAACAAGTCGAATTAAAATAAAATTAATGAAAACCAAACTATATATAGTGCGCTAAGTAATAAAAATCGAAATAAACTCGTCTTTTTAACTTGACTGAAACTTATCAATTCGTTAATGTCTTGCGCATTACTTATATTGTGTCTCTTGCGTGGCATTAAGTCGATAATCTACTTTAGTTGGATGTATTCTATTATAATGGAAATGCCAGAGGTATGCCAAAAGCGTCCTTTAACCATATATATTATATCGTATACGTATGTATAATATAACATACTACTTTTGCCTTTGAATTTCGACTCCGACCCGGTCGGGATTTATTCGCTCGGCGCCCCGGGGCCGAGGAGGCACCGCCGCCGCCGCCGCCGCTGCCGCCGCAGCCGCCACACAGTTCGGCCCGCTCTCGTCATAGAATACGCGCGTCGCGGACGGCGCTGTGTCGCGCGCGCGTTTTACGCTCGCGATTCGCAGTATTTCGCGTACATATAAATTGATTGCGTTTCGCGTCTCGTTTTTATCGTTCGCACGCACACACGACGCGGCGTAGGTAATAATAATATAAATGGCCGTAATACGCTCGGCGCTGCCGCCGTACATTATATTCGTACGATTTTTTTTTTCTTTTGTTTTCGCAGGCGGCGAGTTATGATAGTCGTAAAGGGTGCGCGCGCGACTAAGTGCATTTCCGAGAAACGCGACGGACGAAACGCGGCGATTGCGTTTCACACACGGGTCTCGGAGCCGTCACCGTAACAGTAAGGGTGCGGCGGCTAGTAAGGGTGCGACGGCGGCGGGCGAGGGCGCGGGACGGGTCGCTAAGCGCAATAACCCGAAAATTCCGAGAAACGCAACGCACGACCACGTGCGCGGGACCGTAAAACCGTGTGATGTGTACCCGCGGGGCGCGCGGAGAAGCCGATTTCGTCCCTCAGACGTCGCCGCCGGTTAAGCGCACGTTTTCGAGGGACGTTTATTACATCGCACCGGTTGCGACGCGATAACGGCCGCGCGTCCGCGTCGTGTCGTAACAGTATAACGGTAACCGGCGGTGATTTTCTTTTCTCAGGCCCGCGTTTTTATTTTTTTCCCCATTCTGTTCCTGGTGCGCGCCCCTCATTATCGGTTTTTTAGTGTCTTTCGCGGAAAACGGTCGCAACTGCGACGGCCACGGGCCTCGCGTATCGCACGCGATTTGCCAACGGCTATTATATTATACATTAAGCGTATCGTTATTATATTTATACGATACCAGACGGGTATATAGTCGCATTGTTATTATTATTATTATTATTATTATTATTATCGCGTGTACACGAGTCGCGTTTACGACGGCACGCGGCGCGTTCGCGGCATTAAGTCGTATTATTTCCTCATATTATATACCTACTCGATACTTTAATTTATTACGTAACTTGGTAACTTGCCGGTACGCGAAACGAGCGCGCGCGCGCGGTGTGCGCCTTCCGAAGATCACGGCGATCTGTGTGCCGCGACGATGAATAAAGAAAACGATCGGTCAAAATATCTCGAACGAAAAATGTTTTAGTTAGAATTCTACGTGTATATTTGGACATATCGGAATTTTCTCGTTGCACTGCGAAGGCGTAAACTGCACCCCCCGCTGGGGGTTTAGAAAGATCGCCTGCCTTTTCTGTACGGAGGCTTCAAAAAAACAAAGAAGACACCGCAGTGTCAACTTGATTTCGTTGTTGTCGTGACTTAAGGAGCAAATCAATATTATCGAAAAGACAATTCGTTGGAGTAGTTGGGTTTTATTCAGAAAAATATAATGATATTACTACATAATATATATATTATATGGCATAGATTGAGATGAGTTATAAAAAATTACTTTAGTTAAAAATTGTACATTTATGAATTATGAGATTATGTTTGCCTTTCAAAACAAAACAAGAAATGCAAAATTTTAATTCTATGATATATCAAACGAATTTCGTGCTCGAAAAGCATTGTGTTTGAGTTTCTATAAAGAAATTTTGTTCGCATTTAAATTCACACTCCCTATAGTTATAAAATATTAAGTATTAAAACAATTAATTATACGAAAACTTGATTATTTAATCTAAAATTTTATTACACTAGACTATTATAGTACGTCGTGTTCAGTGGTGGATCAAGCTGTGCTTTTGTGCCATGCGAATTATTTTTGTAAGAAATACGCATCGAAATAATGATATTTAAAAAATGTTTAAGTTTTAATACCTATGTTTATGTTAAAATATAGTTCACGTTATCGTACGACGTGATTGAGTTGTAAATCAAATAATTAAGTTTTTTCTTTTATTACGAAATAATCACCGTGAATCGCGCGTCTCATCTATTCAAAATAAAATGTTTTTTTTTTTTTGAATTTCGTTTTTGTTTTCAACAACTTTTTTTATTTTATTTTATTTTTTTTAATAGAGTCATTTTCCAATTCATTAAAATCCTCGCCCTGGTAATGACATTATATTTTCTGTGAACAATACTAAACTACTCCAATAAAATATAAATAATTGCCCTCACGTCTTTTCTATGATATTAATTTGTTTCTTAATTTACAAAAGTAGAGTTCATGCCCAGTTTCGCCTATGGGTGCATACTGCATATACATATATTATACTGCACCACTTGCCGTGTCCAACTCCGATGTACATTTATTTGATTTCGATTTATTTTTATGGCCGATTCGAGTATTTTTAGAAGAGATTTTACTCGCCGAACACACGTTTCTGACCGGAGGCATTTTCGACGAGAAATGTCGTCCACGCGTGGAGATATTTTTCCGCGGCATGTTTCGACTCATAATCTCGAAGTTTCGACTTGGACGCGGCGCGTTTTATCGCGCGACGACGCCGTGCGGACGACGAGGCGCGTCGCGGTGCTCGGGACATCTACGCGACCGCGATACGCGTTTGCATACTCGTAACGCCGTGCTTCCTCTTTTTCACGCGTGACAACCGCGACAACAACATTGGCACGCGAATAACGAACGAGGCGAAACGTTCGCACGACCGCGAACATCGTTTATAACACGGGATTCAGGATGAATCAATCGCGACTCCGCGTCACGTCGAGCTTTGTTCTCGTCGAGGTCGCGAAATCAGGCTGTCGGTGTTTCATACGAATTATTACATTAATCGAGCCGCCAAGTCGGATTACAACTAGGCACGTGCACATTCAGCTATGACGCGACAAAATTGCAACATCAAAATACGATATTGTTTCGGCGGAACACGTTTGTTTCGTCTACTTTTTATTTCACACCACGTGTACACGGCAAATACAATATAATTGTTCGCGGTATTTTTTTTTACCACCCCAATAAAATCGTAACGTTCTGTTCAATTATACGCAGCTGTTACATTTTCCGTTACGACCATACGTGTTTGGTGTAATACGTTATCGTCACGAGCCGGCGATAGACCCGATAGCATCCGCATTCACCGTGCAGTACTAAAGACGATCGTGTCTAATCGTTCGTCGGCGTGAGATTCGTACGTAAAAGCGGCGCGAAATAATTTGTACGCGCGCGTCATGTCATCGCACAATATAACGAGTGTAAAATATAATATATTCTAATAGATCGCAACGTCGTCGGTATACAGTCATGCACCGCATATAGTATACGATCCAGTCGGTTCGGTTTTTATATCGCAATTTTGAAGTCCAAATTGTTTCCGATTCGTTGGATTTGTGTTCGATTTAAATAGATGACGGTTTTTATGTGCGTCTCGGGGGAGGGCGGAGAAAATATTCCAACGTCCTATCGAAGACAGAAAAATAATTGCACAGCACTGTTTACGACGGATATTCGTGAAGGTCGTGTTGCTGCTGTTTAGTTTAAACGTCCCGGACCTATTTAGAACGAACATTAAAACTAACATTGCCAAGCCATTAGTAAGACAATGTCTAGACAAATACTCTAAAGCAAACTGCGCTAAAACAGGATGTTATTTCATTTGGTCGAATTACGATATCGAACATGGTGCACCGAGACGACGGCGTAGGGAGTGGTTGGGTCCTGGAGGAGGAGAGAAAACGTCTCCGATAGACGGTTGGAGATATAGACTTATGGCGCAGTCATCTCATTAAAGATATACATACATACGAGTATAATATATACTATATACGAGTATGTGTGTACACATACATTTATTTGAACTCGTGAGCGTAATCATCGAAAACGCGCCTAATTTCAACGTACATCGAATGGCACAGTGACATTATTCGTACTGCGTGTGTGGAATTTTACTCGTCATAACGTGTCGATCGACGCAACGTGTTTTTATACTTCGTTATATATTAAGTATAATAACTACACGTGATGCACGCATAATACTTATGTAAATTGCTTAGGTAGTCGTAGCGCACATGTTTCTAATTGTACTATATAGAAATACTTCCCCAAACCATCTCCATTAGTTTATATAGATTTTAAATGTCACTGCGACTATCGTGTTTTAAATTATTATTATTTTTAATATTTTTAAGTGGTCGACATAAAGTTTATTGGCATTACGTTTTTTTCGAAAGTGTTTTATTAACTATCGCATGCTTGTAACAATATTGTAATAGGTATCGGAAAATTGTATTTAATGAGCGAAGCTAGAAAAAAATTAACCAAAACTATTCTTATGCAGTAAATCTACATAGAGCCTGTACAGACGTTTTCTTAGAGCAACGGTATGGATTGAAATGTTTAAAGAACAAACTTGGAAAAAAAAAATCGGTCAATTTTCTTATTCTTTCGATAAATGATTATGTAAAAAATAGATAAATGATTTAAACTCGAATCTACGGAACACCTTTTCAAAATATGAACCCCTACGGGATCCTCTGAAAATGTTTATCCGACGAATTCGTTTCATTTTCAACTCTTTTTGAACGAGTGGGATAGCAAATTGATATTTCTGTATAATACGTTCACTAATATTTGACTTTTGAACTCGGCGGATGAAGTACGTTTAAAACGCCTTCTATGCGCGACGTGGGAGTACATTTAATGGCCTTATTTCGAAATAACACGATACACAATTTTGAAATCGTACACCTAGCACACACGACTGAGCGATAAATCTTTATTGGCGTTTCGCGAAACCGCCGCACATCAACTATATTTGGGTCCCGTATAAAAAATCATACCGTATTAGTTGGGGCTTAGGAAAAAAAAAAAATTACCTTCCCGTGTTTATAAACCTAAGACTACTCGTCTAAATGATGGGGTGATTAGAATTACTTAGTTCCAGGTGTGGTTCAAAATTATTCGTTTCTTTATGAAATTTTAATATTTTACGTTTGATATTATGATGAAATCTTAACAGTTCAATATAGAAGAAACAGATTTTACGAATTCGCAGGAATTCATTTTTCTCGACATTTTTTTTTTTTATAGTGTCGGACCCATTTACTTGTACGTCGTATAAGATAGATAAATAAATTTTATGCGCTCTGAACAAATTCGGTTCAAATATTTCATTCGCCCGGACTCGATTCGTACGCACACGATTTATACCAGTGCTTATTTTCGAACCCATTTCGGATACAGCCCGCAAAACAGCCGCGATTACGAACATAAATTCCCGTGAAACAAAGTTATTCAAAACGTGACTTTTCTGAGTATTAAAATATAGGGGGAGGGGGATAGAAACTCGCGTTTTCAAGAAACTGACATGACAAACCGTATAAAACAATAACTCGAATTCTGATTCTCCGAAATGTCGTGAATGTCTGCCGGTAAACTTCAAGGCATTAAACCTCTAAACCAAACACAAAACCGATTATTTGATAACATTATTCTAGTTAAGAAAAATACAAAATGTCCTTTATTGTTGTTCGAACGCGTGGCTGGGTAAAATGTTATTATTATTATTATTTCTTTTTTGAAACATTTCATTGCAATCCATATAGTTTACAATTCGCCAATTTCGTACTTTATTATTCTTCCGCGGAAAATGTTTGTATCATCCCAATCTAACCTATTACAAACTGCTGCAGTGCAGTGGTATGAACAAAAAAAAAAAAAAAAAATCAGAAAATGTAATGTTTTTGTGGCGGAGAAATTATTTTGGTAAAAATTATACAAGACAAGAGTAACTTGAACGATAAATAATGTCCAAATTTCCACAAAATGACATTTTTTAACCGAAACAAGAACAAATTTATATTGGACTTGCTTTTTTTTTTTTTTTTACTGTAAGACATACTTGGCACGATGCCTAAGGTTTGGAAACGTTATTTATATAACTTGCTTTAAATTTTATATTAAAATTAATACGAAAGTATTATATGGTTTGTACTTCGTGTTCAACGGTAATAAACTCAATGAAGAATTTCTTTAATAAGGTTTTCTATACAAATTTATTTTTCTCATTCTTTTCTTTATTTATTTATTTATTTTTTTTATTATTATTAGGTAGGAACCTATATTTATGACGGTATCGTATATTAATAGGTGTTTTAAATTCAATTTTCTCCACACACAAACGCAAAAATATTATAATTTGTTTTAATTTCGCGTTTAAATACCGCATTATTAAACACCCATACGTTTGGTAATATAAAAGAAATGTTCGTAGCTAGTATATTATATCATATTAGTTTTATACACAACCGTTACGATAATCTAATGACGTTGTTTGCGGACTTCGAGTGCATTACACGCGTTGCAATTACGACACAATGTGTGACTCGCGATATGACAGATTATTTAATAACGGGTTTTCAAAACGAGTCGCCGCGAGGCAGCTTCACAGAACGAATATGAGTATTTAACGATAATATTGTCACGATATAGTCTCGCATAGCGTATTATCCTTTATCTATATAAAAGAACAGGCCTTTTTTACGTTCCCATTTTGTGACGACGCTATTTAACTTTTTTCCAATTTTTTTTTCTCACAGAGTTGTTCCAAATACCTTCCCGAGTGTCACCACGTCGCCCGATTTTCAAAATGTTGCTTTTAAATGGTTGAAATCGGTAAAAATAATATTATATAAAAATGAATCCCTATTTACCAGGTATCCTCATCACGCGTGGTGAACGGCTGGACCGATTTAGCTAATTCTTTTTTTTTTGTGTTTGTCATAAGAAGGATCTTACGGGAAAAAAATTAAGAAAATTAACCCTAAGGGAGTTAAAAGAGGTAAAAATGGAAGTATCCAGAGCATTGTGGTATTACATTTGGTCAATAGTTTTGTTTTATATAGCAGAGGCCCCTTAAGAAAGGATTTTCCAAAATTCAATCCCTAAGGGGGTTAGAAGGGGTAAAAGGTGTTAAAAATGTAAAATGTTATATTTTTGGTCAGATTTTTTTGAAACTTAGTATACATAGTAATGACAAATCTATTAACTTATTTTTCAAAATTCAACCCCTATAAGAACGTTATTTCTCCCTCATACCGGGAAAAACTTTTCAGGGGCTAGATTTTGAGATGCAACGATCAGCGAGTGCGTGGTAATTTGCATTTTATATAAATAGATTGTTATGTCATCGAAAATCCCGACGATCTTTACCAAATGATATTGATTTTGCAATATCATATTATTACATCACTTTTATCGAAATCGCGTGCGTGCGATGAACAATAGAACGAAGAATACAATAGAACTTTTTTCATTGGACGGTCGCATACGATCGAAGGCAAATCTATTGTCATTGGTCGATAAGCTCGATAGGCGTATACAATTAAAGCGAAAACCCGACGATGTTTACCAAAAGGTATGGATTTTGCAACGTCGTATATTATTACATAAATTTTACCGAAATTGCGTGCGTGCGCGCTCCATTACTCTTTCAATCATAGACGCCGTCCCCACATACATACTTACAATAAGTTAGTTATTTTTTATATATGGCAAAACAACGTTTGCTAGTAATCAATATATTTATGTGAGTTATGACTACACTAGCGTAGACACATAAATCTATACGGATATTTTTTTAACGATTGCGTTTTTCTTTCTTTCAGGATCTACGTTAAACGGACAAACGTTGTTAGAATTCCCGTGGTCGCAGGACATGGGAAGCACTGATTCAGTAAAAGTCAAGTCTGCAAAGCTGTGGTTTAGGTTAGAGTACAGACCGGACGTTCCCCCGGTCGCACGTAGGACACATCACAGTCACAATGTAACTCTGTGGCTATTCAAAATAAACTTCCGTACGAACCCAATGCGGAATACCACGTTCCTAAGTGGTAAGGTATGTTTCGCAAAAAAAAAAAAAAAATTATATACATATATATATATATTTATAAATATATATTTATATATACACAATTAATTTTAATATAAGTGTAGTGATTTAGAACGCTTTACAGTATTGTACAAATGCAATTGGTATATTATTCCCGTTTAAATATTTTGATCGACAAATTAAATTAAGTACACTTGGTTTTTTTTTTCTATCAATGTTGGAAACATTATTTTCACTATTTTTTTAACGTTTACCTAAAATTATATTTTAATCTTTAAACGTATAGAATAATAATAATAATAAAAAAAAAAAATCAAATTTGTTTTTCCCTAAATCATATAAAGAATACATTTTTTTTTCTATTTCAAAGTTTCACATATTTCCTATAACACACTAACTGGTTAAATTAACGATATCAATTGATATTCATAATGACAAACACAGACCCAATTTATTGTAAAATATGTACTTATTGTTGAAATAATAACCCTATATTAAGTAAGTAATAACAACTTATTAAAAGTAATTTAAAGCTAAAAAAAATATATATAGTTTTTTGCCGTAGTTTATCTCTATTTAAATCGTTATAGTTACTAAAAATGTATATTAATTTAAAAAAAAAAAAAAAATGAATTAAAAACCGTAATATTAATAATTATTTTCTAACCATTAAGTATTTTGTAAAACATTTTGGACACGTAATATTTTTAGTTTTCAAAATGTTAACTACTACAATAAATTTTAATAATTTCTTATCTTGACCGGTCAGGTACCTAACGATATAGTTAAGTCGTAATATTATTTCCTTTTGAAATAGAACGGGTCATAAAGCATGATAATAATTATTCTCTGTGCTTTCAACGTTTAAAGACATAATATAGTGTTTATTATTTCAAAGTTGATAATGTCTCGCCATCGTACGATTTGAATAATGATCGATTGTTACGAACATCCGCAATCGATCATTGTTGTACATATAAAAATATCACATTATCCGACGAGTACATAATTTACAATCTTTGGAAATGATTCAAATAGGTCACTAAAACCTAGTCCGACCCAAAATTAACTGATAAAGTGTATATAATAACTATTAATAAATCTTTTGCAATACAATTTAATACGATCGCTAAAAGACCACTGTAATGTTTCCTAAAACAATAAAAATGTGTACGCAATTTAATACCATCGCGTGGTTCGGGACGCATATGGAAACGCCAAGTCAAAACGATATAACTAGGAAATCATCATATTATCATTACACTACGTGATATGATGTGCATGAAAATCAATATGATATGATTTATTTTTTAAAAATAAATAATTGAAAACAAAACGTGTAGTACCTGTGTCTCTCTTTCTTTTTTTTTTTTATCGAAACGAGTTAATTTTATTCGGAACTGCGTGTGAAATTAATGACCACGCTAACGAAAATGATTTTCCCTTACGAAAAACCCATTAAGTTACTGCGTATCGTTTGAAGTTTCGTTCGGTTTTAATTTTTTTAAATATAATACATTTCATCGAGTCGGTATCGTTACTTTTTAATGCCTTTTCGGTCATTTATTCAAAGTTTTAACCGTTGTCGAGTTTGAATTGCCGAGACTCGAGAGGAGTCGAGAGTTATTTTTATTAATCAATAGTAGCAAAGCGAATAAGAATCTTGTCTTGCACCATTTTCACGACAGTTAATCCGCCTTATATATTTTCAACTCCTTCCGTACTATAGTAGAGTATTCGCTTAATTATCGGATCTCGTGCCTATTCAATTTTAATGTGTGTGAGTGTGTGTGTCTTGAAAATCACTGACATAACTGTACGTTACTCTGATTAAGCCGTTTACATTTACTACTTTTCATAAAACACGTCTTTTATCATACATACGGTTGTTTTTTCTTTACTTTTCGCGTATACATTAACCGTTTATGTCCCTAATTATATAAAGATTAATATTAAAACTCGATTTAAATTACAATTAATAATTATGTTTTTGGCGGAAAAACGTAACAAACCATTTATAATTTTATTCTCCTAGTCGCCTGAATTTTAGTAGATGTTTCTTGATCTGTTTTGCGATTTTTATTCTAATATACGTATACTTTTCTTTGGCTACTTTTTCCGTGCCTACTGCGAGAAATAAAACGTGTTCGATTTTCTCTCGTGCCACGTTGCCAAAATTTCTTTCGTCCTGTATTTTACATATTATACACCTCTAGACACAGGTACACGCACTCGTTATTATATTATACGCAAAATATCGACGAATCGTTTCCTCGTGCAGCCGAACACGCGACGGCGTTGTTCGTCGATATATACGTAAGTTCGACGCACACGCATAATATGTACGTACGTATAGTCGATGTTCGATTACTCGACCGTGATTTTTCACGGGTGGCAGTAAATTCTCTCGATCGTATGGTAAACTTTCCCCGGTCGTTTTCGGATCCAAAAAGGTTACGTGTAAACTCTCGCGGGTCAAAGTTACGCTGGCCTGAAGGGTTCGCCCAACTCTCGCCGGTTATTTTAAACGATTTAATGTTATTATCAACTGTGTATCTTCCATGACGGTTTTACGTTGGCGTGACTGTAAAATTTACCTTTTTTTTTTTTTTCCGAGGCTCGATCGAGTCTACACATATTATACTTCATTCGGGCGAACCTCACGGTGACCCGGGAAAGTTTGCATAATATAACCTTCAGGTAGGACCGAAGTCGACCTACCTGTGACGGTTTTACCAACGGCACGGTTTACCTAGCTGCCATAAAAATCGGGAGAGTTCACAATCGCCCGGTTATCTGTTTTCATGTTTTACATTTTGAAATGTCTCATCGGATGTCTCACACGTCGACTATACAATATTCATGCGGTGCAGTCGTTCGTTCATAACCATTCGTGTATACCGAACCATGTCGTTTTCACAATCGGCTATTAACAGTGGCGTATTTAAGAAATGGAAATTGCCTAGAGCAGCACGTTTTAGGAACTACCTGAGAGCAGGGCGTTTTTATCGTTTGCATGCACGGCCATTTCATTTTTTTTTTCTTTTTTTTTTTTTCCTCTCTACTTGTTCCTTATCGATTTTCTTCTTGCCATATTTCTTTAACGAAAATACTATAAGAAAAAAACATACGGACCGAAGGGACGGAAAGGAATAACAAATAAACAATTCACTTTGACCAGAAAAATCCTATAAATACGCCATTGTCTACAAACGCCAGTTTTTCGATCTCGCAGTGTTAACAAATAGCGTGCTGAATCAGTGGCGCCTATCCTATACGATAAAGGTGTTGCTCAACCCAGATCTCCGTATCAAGATTACATACGCTATAATTTTATGTGCTTACATTATTAAATCTGTTAGTTATCCATATACAAAATAAAAAGTCGTTCAATTTTTTTTGGCAACACCGTTATCATTCAAAGGGTAACCGCCACTGGTGTAGAACAACACTATTATTGGCTGTATCCTTTTCCTCCAAAAATGAGATACCGTTTTTCTCCTTTGGCCATTTTTTACATAAAAACAAAAAATCAATAAAGCTAGACCCTTTTTCTCCACGGCTCATCTCCTCCATTATCAAAATAAGAAATTGTCATATTCATATACCTTATACAAACATAACATGTACAATTTTTAATTCGATTTTTTTTTTCAATAATTTTCAACTATGATAATAATTTAATACTAAACTAACAAGAAATGATTTCAAAAATCATCGGAAGTTTTTTACTGAATATTTTAAGTGTTGTACTATAAAAATACGAATCAATTAATTTATGGCATAGACATTTCAAACGAAACATTATATCGACCAAATAATTAATGTTAAAATGTCTCATTTTATCGGTAATTTTTCTAAACATCAATCAATACCAATTATAAATATATTTGTTTGTGTAATCATACGACACTTGACAAAATAAATGAATACCTCTTTAAAGAAAAAACACCAGTAGATAAATAAATACAAATACAGGATACGATACTTGAGTCTATTGTCAAATTAAATAACTTTTGTTCCCTAATAATAATTATATCATATATTACGAGCGAATAATTAAATTTTACATAATTTGTTGTATTATTTTTGGCGGAACACGGTATATCATTTTCGGAGGAAAACGGTCCCGCCCAAATTATCATAATATTATAAACTTTGTGTGAAATAATTATTCGACGACTAAGAGGCCAAAATTTGTACGTCACAAAATCGAAATTTCACGCGAAAGCGATCGAAAGTTTTTTCGATTTTTAAAACCACATCACTCGCGTGGCGTTTATTTCTTATCTTTCGACGATTGATTTATTTGTAAAAAAAATGTCCTATACATTGCACGGGACACTACTTGGTTCACAGATTCTTTTCACTCAAACCGTATAGTGTTTGTTTTAAATTCAATCGGTCGGTTTTCGCCGAGGTTTCGATAGACGTTAGCGCAACAACCGCGACTCGTCCGCTAACTGTTTTCGAACACGATTTAAAGGCATTCGTACGTTAAAGTAGACGATTTCGCGACATACGACATTTTGGCCTTTTAGCCGACATGCCCCACATCGGTCTCGACAACCGCCTTATCGTTTGCGTGTGTGTGTGTATGTACGTGTACGTGTACGTGCGCTTGCGTGCTTTCGCCCCGCCGCCGTCCAGGAGTTCGACGAGCACGCCACGCTGGCCTCGTCGCTGTCGCTGTCGCTGAACAACCTGGGCTGGATATCGGTGGACGTGACCAACACGGTGCGCGAGTGGTACGGGTCCAGCGGCAAGCACCGGCTGCGCTTTCACATCGACTGTTCCGGGTGCGGCGGCCTGGTGTCGCCGGTGCTGTTCCACGACACCAGGCAGGCGAACGAGTGGGAGAACCCGTTCCTGATGGTGTACACGGACCCGACGGTGACGCGGCGCGTGCGCCGCCGCGCGCTCGACTGTTCGCTGGCCATGCGCGGCCAGTGCTGCAAGCAGCGGTTCTACATCAAGTTCCAGGACATCGGCTGGGACTCGTGGATAATCGCGCCCGGCGGCTACTACGCAAACTACTGTCGCGGCGACTGCGGCGGCGTGCACCGGACGCCCGACACGTACCTCAACTTCTACACGCAGGCGATCGAGGACTACCGGAAGGCCAAACACTCGTCCATATTCCAGCCGTGCTGCGCGCCCGTCAAGTTCTCGTCCATGTCGCTCATCTACTTCACCGACGACGGCAACATCATCAAGCGGGACCTGCCCAAAATGGTCATCGACGAGTGCGGCTGTCCGTAAGCGTCGCCGCCGCCGCCGCCGTCTCCGTTGTTGGTTTCTTTCTCCATTATTATTATTATTATTATTATCGTTATAATTATTATTTGATTCTCCCCCCGCCGCCGTCGATATCGTTTTTCCGTCCCCAGCTATCCGACTACCGTCACATCGGTGTTGTTTAGGAAGAACGACGGCAGCTGCTGCTGCTGCTGCTGTCACCCGTTCGTTTCGCGTCGGAATGGAACGCGGACGCGACGCGCAGAATTCGTGTTTTCGGGGAACCCGGACGATAATAATGTTTTCGGCCCGTTCGAATCGAATTCGTTTTTTCTTTTTTTACAATCCTCACTTTGTGAATTTCAATATACATACATATTAGGTATATAAAAAAAATCACCGCGAATAGTGTTTTCCCCCCCCCCCTCCCTTTTACGAGTCTGATTTCTGCTCCCAAAGTATTTTGAAACAAGTGAAAATCATTTCGTCCCGGCCATACGGATAGTGATTGGTTTTTTTTTTTTCTTTTTATAGTTCATAATCGAAACGAACGACTCGACGAACGCGTTCAGTTTTTTGTTCAAGCGTTTCTATGGCTGAATGCGAACGTGAACGGGGTCGTTATTTCTCGTGCGCTGGACGTGAGCGCGAACGAGCTCGATTTTTATGCGAATCTTTGCCATCTCTATACGTATGCGTTCTTGCACCACGCGGGCGTTCCGACTGCAAAATCGAGTGGAAAAGATTCCGTCTGCTTTCCTGGTGTGCACGCGCCAGTGATGTGCGCGTAAGTGCGTACAGAGTGACCCGAAGAACCCCGACTTTTCCCCTTAGATTTATTTCTGCGTGGAAACCGGCCTCGGACATCGTACGGGGATATATATGACTGAGGCTGTCGCGCGAGAAATTCAGTCTATCGGTGGTTTACATGATGACACGTGTCGTTGGGTAGAGAACAGCGGTGGATTTCGCAAAAATCGAATTCGAAAATCACGTCCCAGAATACGTGCTTTTCCTCCGTTCTTCGAGACTTTTCTGCGTGCGGCACATCGTGAGCTTTTGCCGTTTTGTAAATAAATTCGAACGAACAGTACTTTGACCGACGACGGGTCTCTTCGGATCACTCGGTATTTTTATCACAACTCGCGTTTGATACTCGTTGGTGCGTCGTCGTCAGCGGCGTGCCAATATACGTCCACGGCATCCACGAGACACAAATGTACAATACGTGTACGAGGTTTATCGTGGTCGGATTCGAGGGGTTTTTTGGGGCCGAACCCTTTTCCCCCTAGACTTTATTCATAGTCGATTCGGAATACGATGCTGTAATAACGTTTCGATCACGAGTTCGCGTTTATTTCTTTTGATTACGTTTTTGGTGAATTTTTTTATTTCGTTGTTCCATGCCGTGTGAGACGTGATTCGATTTATAAGCCGGCCGTACCGAGAACTCGGCAAAGCTTAAAATAATACGTATAATATACTACTGTTCATGATGCGCACCCACGACGCATTAAACCCCCGCGCGTTCGCGAATATTTCGGCACATATGATTACAATAAACCTGTACAGTGTAAAATAAGCGTTATCGTATTCTAGTTCCTCGACTATATAACTATTTTATACCGTAATAATAATACGCATGTATACATATATTATAAACGTGTGCGCACCTGTCTTATAAAACAATAATAATACTCGTATATGATATACGACAACGATATTTGATATACCATTTTGCGAATGTTTTTTCTACGATATTCGCGTTGTTAAAGAATACGTTTATTTATTTTTCTCTCGCGAAACCTCTATTACTATAATATACTCCTTAGATAATATTTAGTGTTAAATAACGCTGTCCGCTGTACGTCGTGTCGTTCCGAAAAATTTACCTCGATCGCCACTCGACCTGCTCGTCGTCCACATTGTATCACACTGTCGTAGCGACGACGTTTTTACCGTCCCCTTCAGTTTAAAATCGTATAATTACAAACTATTATTTAATTCGTCCGGTTTATCAATTATTTACATTGTGAATTCGTTTATTATTCGCGAGAAATCATCGCGGTCGTGACTATTTTGTTATGCTGCCGATATTTCGGGGGCACGCGTTATCGACGACAAATATGTACCGATTTGTATTTTTTTCCCTTTCGTTTTTTTTTTCTTTCTTTCTTTCTATTCGTTTGAATTGTCGTCCCGTCTCGGAAGTGCTGCTCGGAATAAGAAAATATTCGATTCCATAGGGTGCTCGCGCACCTAATAATTTTTAGCGACTCGTACGCGATACGCGCGGGAGAAACGCGCGCGCGTATTAATATTTCACCTGGATACATCGTTTCCCGGACACTTGCACGATTTCTTCAACAAAACGTGCGCATTAATTCACAGCGAATCACGGTCAACGAATAGAGAAAACCGCGCGCAAAGATATTATATATTTATATACAAATGTATTAATATAATATACCTGTATGTACGTACGTTCGTTGGTAGGTACATAATGCACGTGTAATGCACACGTCTGCGGTGTAAATCCGAGCTGTTGAGCTTTGCGAAAATTTCCGCACGCTCGCTAAACGCGAATAACGAAAGCAGACACTTCGTTTTCAGATTTAATACGCAGAAAAAGAAAATAATTTTCGACTCCGCCGAGTACCTCTACCCAAACACGCCGCGGTCGTTATTATAAACGCGTTGGTTGTCGCAACACTGCGGGCCCCGGCGTAATAATAATGTATTCGTTGCGACGTATATTCGTGGCAGACGCATATTAAAATAATATATCGTAGCAATTAGCCTAAAATTCAATACGTACTACTACTATTACTACTACTACTACTACTACTACTATTACTATACCCATCGCTGTAATCCGTAGCTGTAATATTACATACGATGATATTACTATGTATTGTGTATATTTATATGATTGCGTATTACTTGTTTTATTCCATAACTTATTATTGTAATAACCATCGCAAATTATTATTTACGAGATGATAACATAATATTATGATATTTATTCGAACGCTTCGAAAAAAAAAATATTACAAAAAAAAAAAAAGTACATTATTAACGATTTTAGTAAATTTAAATTGTAATTCAAACTTCGTCTTATAACACTAGCACATTCCATTCGTTTGTTCGAACTTTTATTTTTTATTTTTCAATTTTTTCCTTTTTTTTTTTTATTTTTTTTCATATTAATTTGTATGACATGTATAAGCTTAATATAATATTTATGTTGTATAATATAATATAATATATATTATGTATGTATACATAGATATCATTATCTATATTATATACAATATATATATATATATACGTATTAATTAATTAATTAATTATATTATATAGATTCTAAATTATTAATAACGATTGTATTAATAATAATAATAATATTATTATTATTTTAGAAAAATGTTCTGTGATCTCTTATAAGACATTTGTGTAATAATTGTTATTGAACAGAAATCGTTTATTATAAATTGATTTTACTCCCTGCTGCCACTATAATAATATTCTACTATTCGACACATAAATAATAACAACAACAACAACAATAATAATAATAATAATACATTTCCTCAGTCGTCCGCGGAATTAATTATTTAGGGTATCATTTTTTCTCTCCGTTTGTTTTTTTTAGTTTATTTATTTTTTTTTTTTATAACCACCAACGTTACCGATCTCAACGGAAGGGTCTCCCACAACGTTCAGTCTCTGTATCGTCGCATTTATTAAAACCGGCGGCGGGCAGCGACCGGCGGAGGGGTGAACTCGGAAAAATAAGATAGTGTAAAGGTTTCAATTAATCAACAATCTTTTACAGCATTTTGACGTTTCAATGGATTAATGTGCTGCACTGAAGTGAAAACCCAAAGCCTAATCTCCCCCTGTTTTCTACCACTGTTGTATTATATTTTAAAGCGTAGTAAAAACGCTTACTGATTAAACAGACTATACGACGGTAATTTTTCATTTTTAACCAAAAACCGACAAATGTGTTTCATCGGCAACTGGCAGCTCTCTTTAACCGACCGACTCCCGTCGATGCGTCTACCTACAGACGGAAAAAAAATAAAAAAATAAATCAATTTGTCGTTTCTCTTCCTTCGTTTTCCGACTGCATTCTCTCCAGTTGCCGGTCGTATTAATTTAATCATCGAATTACATTAGCAAACCCGCCACTGCCTCGGACGCGATTTTATTACGCAGTATTATTCGTGTACGCAAAAACGAAATCCATTGATCCGTCATTGTGGGAGGGGGGAATGGAGGGTAGGGGTATGTTGTTTTATTTCTATCGAATCGATTACGTATCTAAATTAGGCAATTTAGTCAAATTGAATTATTTTTATCTTATTGTTTCATATCGCGGTGACGACGTAAACGAACCCCCCCCTCCCCCCGAGGATATTTTTTCCCTCTTTTCAACCGTAGACGAATCGGACGAGGAAAATCGCGTTAGGAAAAATGTTTTGTGTTTTGTGTTTTTTTTGTTCGTCGGTCGTCGCGCGCACGCGTTTCGAAAACTACCTACACCGGGCGACGGGCGGCAGTAAATTAATGGGACCTATTCGAAATACCGCCGACACTGTAAGTTTATTCGTCGTTGCGTAGTCATCGTCGTATATAACAATATGATAATAATACGTGTGTACGATCGTCGTCGTAATAACGAATTAATATTAATCACCCGCATTAAATAGAAATGTCCCCGTGACCTGTAACGCGCAGCGCATATTATTACGTCATTTAGATTAATTCGAAATGCATTAGACGAGTTTGTTCGGAGAGACTGATTCGGAACAGTATAATAATAATAATATTATAATATAGAATAGTGCGGTTAGGGATATTATTGTTTGTTATTATATTTTTGTCTATCGTACGCGGAAAAAAAAAAAAAAAAAAAAAACCACGATAAAACAAATTATTGATACAACGTTTTAGGCGAATGTCGTTTACACGGTCTTAAAATAATTTAAAAAAATATAATATAATAATTACCTAGACATATTTCGAGAGTCGATTAACTTTAATTTATGTATTATTATTTTTTTTTTATTTATTTATTTTTTTTTTTTTGTACGAGAAATGTTTATAATAAACGATATTTCTACAAATATATATATATATATATATATATGTATGTATATACATATATTTATATATATATATATATATACATATATATATATAAATATATATATTATATGTATACTAGCCTGATGTATTGTGTACATTTTGTTTTCTAAAAAAATGATTTTGCCCACATTGTGATACTACAAGCTTTGGTTACTTGTATTTCTTATGACTACTATTTTTTAACTACTATGTATATATATATATTTATACATATATATATATATATATATATATATATATATATATATATATAAATATATAGAATAATATAATATTAATATAAATCTTATATTTGCACGACGTATGAAAAAAAAAATTTATGATACAAGTTTAGTTTTTAGTTTTTTAGTGTTGTTACCTTGCTATAATACGTGCTTTTATAAATATACCGTAGGATTTATATTGTTGTATGATAAATAATTACTGATCTTATAATTATATGTATAGGAAAAAATAAAACGAACATCTGTTAGCAATAAATTTGAACACACAGTAATTGTTAAACGTTATTTATTAACCATCCCCGTTTTTTTTTTTTTACTTTCCATTTTTTTCAGACGTCACGTCTTATCCGATTCCTCGACAAACTACGCAAGAATTATACGACTTTGAGAAACAACTTTATTGAATCCAAACAAGAGTGCAAGCGTTTAAAAATAAATATAATTTTGGATTCTAATTCTACGTTGAAAACTCTGAGATTTCATAAACTTTTTTCAGACTTTAGAATAAAACGTATCTTCTCTGTCTTTCGATCGTTGTCGATTGCAAAAGTATTTATCAATCGTAAAATGTTACGTACCGATTAATTCGTTTGAAAGATCAACTACGAGTGGCGGTACACGATATTAATAATACAGGATGAACATTGAATACCGATCAACGTGCACGATTTTGGGATTCAAATATTTTTTATTTTCATTTAGACGTGGGTACACCTATGGTACTTAAGAATTTAAACACCGTATAAAATCGAACTCGATTAAAGTCATTTAAGTCTAACTTACAATAGTTACATACACTTTGTTTGAACGACACCAATAGTCAGGTACGTAACCAGGATTTTATTTTGAAGAGGGTCTAAACAATTTTTTCCTGTTCTTACTTAAAATCAGAACTTTAACAGTTAAAAAGACGATTTTTACAAACGAAAGATGCGAAAAACCTTCTATCTCTAATTGCACGACGAGTTGACAGTTTGTTTACTACCCAACAACACAATATCGTAATACTTTACCATTACTCATAATACGTTGTGCAACAGTTACACGTATTTAATTACATGGCGATTTATTTAAATTTTGATTATTATATTACTTTTCTGCACTGAAAATGCCCGTTTGAACATTTCGAGGAAGGGGAGGTCTGCCCGGTAGATGCAACCGATTCGATCAACATATTTTCATCCTATATTATCTAATTTAATCTTACCTAATCAGCCAAGCCGACAACATCGATCTCGAATGCCTACCACTACGAAAAAGCGCCGCGTAATTATTTTTATTATTGCTTTTTGTATATCCTTTGCCTCTATTCTAATTCTAAATCGTCGCGTTTCAGCAAAACCCTATACGAAATGGAAATCCAACACGTTTTCAATATTATGAAATTCTATGAGAAAAATTGAAAATCCGCAAAGAACTCGATACAATATGATTTTTAATCTATCGTTTGATTTTTAAAATATTGAAACATAATCCTCAATACTGCCCGAACTCTCGGGACAAACGAAACGGGCACCGGCGTTTAAAAAAAAAAGTCGTATAATTATTTATTTATTTTACACGTTTGACGGGCATATATTATATTATAATAGTTCATTTTTAATTTAAGGGTTTTAATTCCTAAAACTACTCCGCGCAGTATGAATGTATACATATTATATCCTTGCCCATTTTTAATATTCAAAATAATTAATAGGTAATGGCCCATTGTTTTCGGGTTTAAACAAGCAGAGGACAATCTGCGTGTCGACTGAATTATAAATGCGATTACGTTACTGAATACGAGAAGAAAAAAAAAAGTTCATATTGTGTTAACATAATAATAATAATAATAATAATAATATAATGTTCTATTATTCCGTAGTGCGCTTTGTAAGATTATAATAATTTCATGACAAACGAACACGAACAAGAAGTGATATTTCGTGCATGCCCCCCCCCCCCTCGACTGCGGAAGGCCGACTCGGTGAAACTGATTTTATAACGTACGAATGTCGCCGATAAATAAATCGTCACGCCGCCGCCGCCGCCGCCGTAGTGCGCGTATCGCAAACACCTATAATAACCATCGCGTTTCATAACGTGAAATTTATGTCCGGGATTTTCGTCGAAAACATAGGCAATATACATAAAGTGAGGGACCATCATCATTACACATAATAATATATAAATATTATATACGTATGTACGCGTCGTATGTATATACGTAATATGTATGTATATATATTTTATATAACCGGGTAATGGAGTCCAAGTGAAATATAACAATGGCTTTGGCAGACGCGCAAACGATTCCTAGCACGATAATTTTCTTATTTTTCTTTTTTCCTCTCTTAATTTATATCTCCCGAGAACATTAAATAAATGTTCAAACTACTGCGAGTTCCGATACATTATTGTTGTAAAAATTCCGTCTGTATGTTTTTAACACAGCCGCACACTCGATACACCACGAGCATCGACTGCTTTTATTTGGTCGCGGCGGCGGCGTTACGAGTATTAAATAAAACGCGCGACACTCGCCGTCGTCTAGAGAAAAACCGCGGTGTCGAAGCCGTCGTACGGTCGACAACGCGTTTTATACGTTTTATAAAATGTATAAATGTATACTCGATCCTTTGGTCGTACGGCGTGAACGCGATCCGGCAGCTCGTATCGATCGTTGTAGTTTTTCAAAAACTCAATTCGAGACGACTCGTTCCGAATAATATCATGAACGTTGAATCGGCAGGTACGACGTTATTATTAATGCACCGAATGGCGGCGCATCGGTGCATGAATGTCAGCAAGCGCGAGTAAAACGTTTCGTGCGTATGGAAATCGTCTCGCCGATTTTCTCGGTCGTTTTGTCTCGCGTTGCTTCCGACCGATTTCGACAGACAACCGTCGTATTCTAATACATAATAATAATGACACGACATTCGTGACAAATGCGCCGCGCTCGTATACATTACTACTCGTACATTATATCGTTCTTAATCGTTTGATATTAAATGTTAAAACGGCTGCTTCGTACAATAATATATGAAGCGTCGTGCATGCGAAAACAAATATTTTTCCGCGACTTACGCGCGCGCGCGTGTGAGTGCGTGTCTGGAGACTGGAGCGGAAATAATGCGAAATGCATATCCGAAATAAATAATCGGGAGTAATAAATAGAAAGAACAACGGCCGGTCCAAGTTAGCACTTCCGACTGGGCTCATAAAATAGACGAGCCAAAAAAAAAAAAAAAAAACCGACGGCTGAACTAGCCAATCTCGCCCCCCCGCACTATCTCTTCTTCGTCGTCGATACATATTATACGCACCAGATGAACCGAACAGTATACACATTATACGTCCGTGATGTATACATATGTATACTATATATGTATACCTTTGTATGTACATTTATATTTTTAATAGAAGAAGGAAAAAAACAAACCGAAATAATAAAAACGCTATTTATGATCTTTCGTGAAATAAATGTATATATTATATCGCGCGTCATTTGTTTGGCTTTATATTATATCATGCGCGGAGTGTTTGTTATTATATCCGGTCTGCTCATTAAAAGTTTCGCCTCCTCCTCTCTCGGAAAACGTCGTCTCGGCCGCGATGTCGATTTTTTTCCCCTTTCTTTCGTATAAAATACGAGCGCGCGCGCGAAAAAGCCATCGAGCGGTTGATACACACCTACACACGCGCGCGTCATTATATTAATATACGTCGTAAATTATTTTTCTTCAACTCTGGAAATCGCGCTACTCGAAAACGGTTAAAATATAAAAACCGACAACGTGTACGGCACAATATGTATACTTTTCGCCGGATCGGTTCGCGGTACCCGGCCTGCGGTAGTCGTATGCGAACGTATATTAAAAACTTTATTTAATCGCGTTTTAATGGGTATGATATAATAATAATAATAATGATCGCTGCCATCTCGTGATTTTATATCGCGCGTTTTAACGACGGTCGATGAATTATTATGATCTCGAGCATAAATTCCAAAATACGTTTTACGTAACCACATGGCTCGTAAATGCGAAATTGTAGACAAATCGACAGGAACCGAATAGAAAAATCCCACCGCTAACGTAAATTAAATTCAAAGTCGATTATTGATTTTCGGCTTTTATTTCGCGTACTTTATTATATACAAACACGTAATAAACGTTCACTTCAGATTTGGTTCGACGTTGAAAATATTACATATTTATAATTATAATCCCGCTCGGGTTCGATTCGATAAGTTCGGTCCGCGATTTAAAAAAATCAGTCCGTTCGACTTCACGTTTCAGTTCGGTCCAAACCGAATACAATACAATACATGCGTGTAAAACGTTCCGTAATATATTTAATCAAATCCTTTGTCTCGTCAATTGTGAACGTCCACTTTGTGAAAAGTACGCGTATGGCGCATAATACATTTACCAATAATGGACGATAATCATTTTTGTCCACTTTAGGAAACGGATATTAATTTTGTACACTTTATGAAATACACGCGAATATACGCGACGGTTTTTTTCTTTTTTCACACAACGTTTAATCAATTTTTTTCGAAATAGGATTGCATTTTTACAATATCGTAAAATCGTATCCAAATATTATATAAACGGCGTAAATCTTTAATATTATTATTTCAGAGTACTGAAACAGTTTTAACCTATTCATAAGTTGGTATATCATTTTTTTATCGACGTGTTAAAGTCTACCGACTAATAAACATTATTTAAAAAAATTAAACGTTTTTTAAAACGTTTTCTAATTATTTTTTTCGTAAACATAATTTTTTCGGCATGGTATTTTAATTATTTGCGAAATTCTGGGATTTTTAGTGGGTACGAGGTACAAGCACGGGCATTGGACATTTTGGCCGCATAAACTCCTTATTCCAAATTAACTTAAATAATAATTTATGGTTCAACAATTATTTCGGTACATAAAGTATATATTAGTATACTTTAAAACAACATTAACTTAAACTAATTAGGTGTACAGAGTACGCGGACCCTCCGCTACAAACTTACATTAACTATGTAATTATGAAACATTTTATTCGATATTTAGCCGTGATCCTTAGGAATGTTCATGAAAACTTGTACCGTAGAATGTAGATAATGACGTAGAACGGTTATTTTACAGTTTAATAGAAATGAAAAAAAACTCAAAAGTTATTTTGTCCAAAACTAACAAGAAACGAAAATACAAATTAGACTGTACTGAAGTGTTTAATGTGACAACCGAACAATTATTTTTACTTGAGAAAAAAAAAAAGAAGCGTATAATCGGTAATTCGATTAAATCAAAGTCGATGATTTTCGATTATATTTCGATTTAATGTTTTCCGTTACTTAACGACAGTTTAAACAAATAAATAATAATTAATGGATACGCTTCCCACGCCGATACGCCATGGTGCGCTACGGAAAACCGATATTATTTCACTTTGTGCTTTTATATATCATACTGACGTAGCTATGGGTTTATTTACAGTAAACAAAACATTACAAAGCATACAAACGGTCTATGTTTATTCGCGTACCTATGTAAACAAAGCTCGAGAATTTACTATTTACTTGGATTTCCTACCAACTACCACGCACAATCACAATGAGACGGCAGACTGCACGAATATAGTGGGCGTTTTTCATTACCAAAAAAAAAAAAAAAAAAACACCACAATACACATCGAAATTATCAAACAAAAGTCGTTGGTCGTCGTGCGTCACATTACGTATTATTATGAACAATATTATATTTTAACGAAACACAATGTATACCCGGATAAATTGGCTTGGCGTACACGCGTATTGTTTTAATTTGTATACATGTAGATTGTATATAGGTACGTAGAGAGAGAGGTAGTACCTACTACCCGTAGTTATTTTATCATTTTGCGTCGATGAATGTGCGATCATATTTTCTGACAAAATATTTTAGTGATTCCGGGTAGACCGAGAATTGCGATGATCAAGACGAACACGTAAACAAGTAAGTAGTAAGACGTCGGAAGATTGGGCAATAATAGGTGCACTAAACGCAGACAGAGTACTCATTTGATTTGAGCCCGATAGCTCCGGATTTTCGGTACTTTATCTGACAATCGGCATTTAGTCACTTCAGATAAATCAAAATATTTAATGTCTCATGTCCATTATGGCCAACACCAATACTTTAGCTCACAACTTTAGTCTTTAGGTCCTTTGGGATTTATATGCCTTTATATATATACATATATATGTATGTACACGAGTATATAATCTTATGTGCATTATTTGAATTTTTTTTTTTAAACATAAGCACTATAACATATTAAATATTTGAAATAGAATACTTGCGAACTGAAAGCCCAACTACTATACACATGGTACTATATATTACATTTCTGCTTTTACAAAATAGCATGCAGATAATTTTTCCAGAAACTTTACTCGTCTTTTCCGTAACAAAAAATAAAACTTCCAGTTTATCATCCTCTTCGGTTGAATAGAAATAACGGTCATGAGAGGGTGGGTACACGGGCGTAACTTGAACATTTATTTGGGGAATGTGGAGGGGGGAGAGGGGAGGCAAACTTTGTTTCGATGACACGTTATAATATAACGTATATCCCATCAACTTAAAACAATAAAATCGGTGGCGGTTTTTGGGGAAAGGTAAGAAAATCGATGTCTCACCTGAATTTTTCGAATGAAATGATCGATAAAAAAATTTTCTTATCTCATAGTAGGATTTAAATTTAAACGTATTCCTATTATTAATTCCTATGCTACGTATTCCTATGTTAACGTATTCCTATTATTTCGTCGTTTTATTCTATTAAAACTGCGTAATTATTACAGATTTAAGTCAATGAAAACAAATGTTGTTCGTATCATTTTTTAATCTGTTATTTTGACGTTACATTTTTACTTAAGTATATCGCTTCATCCAAAAAAAATAAATAGATATAACCGGCAATGAATATAATATGCGATATAAATTGTACCTATCAATTTTTTTAATTATTAAATAATCAACATAAGACATGCAAGTAGTAGACTTTTTTATATAATTAATTGTTTTGATATTTCAGTTAGAGCTATGATAATAGGGAGTGGATTTTAATGAAAATTAAATTTCATTGCAGAAGCTCTAAAACAATGTTTTTCAAGCTCAACATTTGTGAATGATGTGAATGAACATGAATCTATTTTGGAATTCCCTACTTCAAACTCTTCTGGTGACAGGTATTTTAAATAGTCTTTTTAATATTCTAGTTTTATCCCAATCGACAGTATAAGTATTTGATATTTTCGAAATATATATGCATTTTGAAAATATCAAATTAAGCAATAATTTAAGTATTATAATATCTGTCAACGATATTTATTGTATAAAAGATAACATAATCAATACCATCCAGTAGGATAAATTTAATTAATTTAGTTAAAACAGAAGTCGGTTTGAAAAAAATACAAAGAGTTTTGCGATAAAGAATTTTAAAATAAGTACACAATTCCGTGGTATTTGGTACAGCAAACAAACGAAAAACTAAATTTTTTATTTTAATAACCTTGAAACTTTGCTCCAATGTCCGACCTCCCAAAACACTTCCCACGAAAAAATATAATAAATTTATGTTTTCCAACTTTAAAATCGAGTAAACTACAAATATGGGTATCAAAGTCATAATTTTAATTAATAAAAGCAAACATCCATGTTGAAAACACAGGAACAACGTCGTACAGAAAATAGTAAAACCAATAAACAAAATATATTTATTTAAATCTGAATTTCTTAAAAATTTATCATAAAAGTTAAAGTGGAATGTTTGAGTGACACTTGTTATTTTTGCAACGGCAATACGGGCATTACGTATGAGAAAATCAGTATAAATATTGTATAATACTACTAGAATCTAAATATTAAATGGCTTTATCTATGCGATAACAGGGCTGTTGGGTGTTTATAACAAACCTATTTAGTCGTGAATACTTAATTTGTTTTTGAATACCGGTATTGTTTTACTTTTGTTTTATATAGATGATTATGTAATATTAGATATATTTATGTTGGCGAAAATGTAATGCTTCTATAGTTCTCATCTATCTCATTTGTACATTCGGTTTCATAACTTTACTAAATTCTATATAGAAGTCATATGACTATCAGTGCTTGGGGTTCTTTATTCCTGCGTCAAACGACTTTGTGAGAAAACTAAAAGTTTTGTAGTTCACGCACTATAATACGGTATTTAATATTACTTTATCAAAATCTATCATTGTTTGATATTTTTTTGGGGATTTTCACATTAATTCCCCACACTGCACCGGAAGCAAACTATTGGCCGGGTGTCTATCTATATAGTCGTTAACACTCCATAACAGTAAAAAATTATCGCCAAGGTTATTTTCTGATTCTATTAAAAATGTTTATTAAAAAAAAAATAAAAAACAAACAATAGGACGATCAAGTTTGTCCGTCTCTATATGTATATTATATATTTTGAATACGATCAAAAGAAAACCGTGTGTAGGTCCCGATTGTTGTATACTTGTATAGATGGAACTGCTTCATAATCTCACCTTCTGTTTTATTATAGCTCATCATTAGGTGTTGATAAGCTCGTTAAATTCAAAACATAAAATGTCGCAGCTCATTAACCGAGCTCGCGAGTGCGTACATATTATATGTAATTTTTATACATTTAACACATGAAATTAATATATTATATTGCTTTCGTGGTCACGCATTATATTATTACTATATAAATATTATAACAATACTCTCGTGATATTACGTTTCCTCAAAAGTGTCAAGGCTGCTGGTCGGTAGAGAAAAACATGTAGATGCATCGCGACAGTGCGCAAGTAGAATATTATCTGGAAGCCAGAGTTTGCCCACTTAAAAACCGTGTAGATGTCGTTTTTTTTTTCCAACGCGGTTCGTTAACTCTTTCACCTCGTCGATTAATTCGAGGAAAGATAAAAATATTTTCAAGCGACAGTAGTTGTTGATATATACAAAATTATACTAGCCCCAATCCCCGCCGATTGATTTCGATCAAATATACGCGTCAATAAACGTCAGAAACATCGTGCTGAAGTGAAACATTATTGTTGAAAATCGTGTCGACTACGAAAAGTAAAACGGAATTATGAAACGATAATGTGACGGACGTGTCGGGTAAAAACACGGTGTCAAAAACAGGCAGTCGACCGTTCGTACAACCGCGGCGGCGGCGGCGGCGGAGAGACGGGGAGACGGGGGAGTCAGAGACCGGCAGTCGGCCGAGCCGGTGACGTCGTCGTAGTCGTTTCATTCGTGTCTGCGCCGTCTGCGGGCAACCGGGTCCGCAGGATTCTTCTTTGTACGCGACCGTAGAAATGTAGAATTAATTTTTTTTTAATGTAATTTTTCGGCGTCGAAGACTACCTACATCACAAAATCGTTAATACCGTCGATGCACGTCAATTTCGTTACCCCTTTACCTGAATCAAGCGTTAAAGTCGTTATTTCAAAAATTTATTTTAACAGTATGGTTTGCAAGACGTTGATAATTTTGTAATAGCTCAATAGCTGCTACCTATTGAGAGTATAATACTACCTACCTACCTATAGAGTATCACGTCCATAAACCTACAAATAATAGATAATAACAGTTTCATTATATTCGCATCGTTACAATTATGGATGAATAATAGAAAAATTCGTCGAAATCTCAACGTAAGTCCTCCACCAGAACCAATTATAACAATCGACTTCCGACCAAATAGGTAAGGCGCTTATTGTGGGAGAGGTACTGTCCATGGCCATCACAGGGAAGCATTACATCACGGCCATTACAAAAGGATATAAGTTTGATAATAAGAGTAATAATAATAACAAAAAAAAAAAAAAATCAGTGTTGTGAATCAATGACCTATAAGAGTCGATCGAGAATGGTGGCCTTGTGACAGCTTCTATGTTTGTGTAATTGTATTAGAAAGAATAAATAAATAAAAAAAATAGTCATGTCACAATAAAAACTCACATTTTATTTTGTGTGTAAAAAAAAATACACATAATATTTATTTCTAACGTTCATAAAAAAAGTATTCCTTTTATTCACTAGTATTCCATTTATTTTTGTTCTCTTAGCACTGTAAAATTGTGATACCACATTGTAATAAAACAAGTTAAAAAAATCGAAAACATTACCCGATCAATGGGCGTATGCAGATCTTCCTGGCAGTAAGTAAGGTAGCCCGTCCTATTTTAATTCACTAACAAATTAAAACTAATTTGCTTAATGTGTTTTTATTACATATTATATTACATAGGTAGGTTATATATCTATATATATATATAAATCTATGTACATTTGAATACATTTTATAGCTCAAGATCCGCCAGACCGATTTCGATAAAAATTTCAGGGCATATTATTAGGATTGATATGTAGATGGTTTCTGTGAAGTTTGTACGCTGTGCGATAAGTGGTTCCGGCGTTGTTTTATTATTTGTTTCCGTGGCACGTGCGTCTATGACATTTTCTATTAATTAGTTTGAGATTAAATGAGTTTGTTTTTTGTGTTCCCAAATTAAATGACCATCAAAAAAGTGTGTACGATACCATCACGCAAGCTGAACAAAATGAAGCCGGCGGATTGTACTGCACACGGGCGAAGCCGGGTTATTCAGCTAGTTATTATATAAAAGAACAGGCCATTTTTATGTTCCCATTTTATGACGACGGTATTTAACTTTTTTCCAATTTTTTTTCACAGAGTTATTCCAAATACTTTTCCGAGTGTCACCACGTCGTTCTATTTTCAAAATTCGACCTCTAAGGGAGTTAAAAGGGGTAAAAATGAAAAAAAACTGATAACATAAAAAGTTATACAGCACACGGGCGAAGCCGGGTTATTCAGCTATGGTTTAATAAACGCGAGCGTTCGAGTACGGAGCGTCCGAGTACGTGAACGTTCAAGTACGTGATAAGGGTTACATTGTAAAATGTTGAGCTAACCCTAGACCGGCCTAGACCAATGACTATTGCCAGCACTCACCATCTAACCAATCTTTGTGCATCGCATTAGGTAAGTAACTATCTTTGTAACTTATTTTTAACCAAGTAAACGTGTAAATTTTTAAAAAAAAAAACTTTCGCAATATCCACTGTTACCTAGTCGTTGGAACGGTAACGAACGTTAATATGTTTATATTTAAAACGTGTCGAAAAATAATTCCTTTTCGGCCATCTTATTCTGTAAATTGTATAATATAATAATAATAATTCTCTGAACGACGGACGTAAATCCAATAATTTTCATAAATTGTATATAATATTTATTGTCCCAACTTACAGCACTGTACAGCGACCGTTATCAGGTGTTTTCAATTTCGCGCCATTTCTTTAGTCTATGCAATCTTATCATTTATTGAAATTGATTATATTTTTTTTCTCATATTATTGTTCGCTGCGTTCACGCGGACTATTATAAAATTTCTTACCGTTACGTGTGACGGTTAATAATAGTTTAAAAGTTTTCGTTTGAACTTTTTTCGTTCGTCACGCTTGTTGTGCCGCAACGGTTTGGATGTATTAGAAGAAAACTCTCCACGTCCAACATGCCGTGTGAAATGATAACGGTCCAACTGGGCCAGTGTGGAAATCAAAGTAAGTTACCATTCTAGATTTACATTAAAAACAAAAGAACATTATATTTTCATCGGCAAATTCGTCGTTTCTCCGACTAGTAGGAAACGATCATAAAAATAAATAACCTGAAGTTGTCGAAACAAACTGAAAACAGTCGTGTTTTATCAAACTAAAAAAAATTATCAATTTTTATTCGAGTTTATGGACGTGTTTGTGACACTCGCGTGTAAATTGAAGACGTTTTTTTACAACTTATTTTATGTACGCGTTTTTGTTTACAACCCAACTGTTATAATAGATCAAACGCAATAAAAATGAATCAAAAATTTCTATATTAATTGCAACACATTCATAGACGTTACGAATATTAAAATTATTGCTCAACTTTTATCGAAACATTTGATATATTTTCTAAAACTGATAATAATAATTGTAGGTACATTGTGTCACATAACAGCGAGGTCGGGAAAAGTCAATAAACTTTGATTGAAATAAATTCATTTTAATAATCAAAAGAGATAGATAAATATTTATTCTGATATTAGTAAAATTGTTAATTACTTGTTAAAATTAAGAATAAATACGAGTATCGATAAGATTAAATAATATATTAAAATTTTGCCTCGATTTATTATTTATTTATTTGTCATACCAATATTATTTATAGCAATTAAAATATTTTTATTGTTGTGTTAACTATGATTTTTTGTTAAGTTGGTTTTGAATTTTGGAAGAAACTATGTGCTGAACATGGTATCAATCCGGAAGGAGTATTAGAACCCTTTGCTACAGAAGGTGTTGCTGATAGAAAAGATGTCTTTTTCTATCAAGCCGATGATAATCATTATGTGCCTAGAGCTGTCTTGTTGGATTTGGAACCACGAGTTATTCACTCGATCATGACATCCAATTACTCTAAAGTAAAATAATATTAATTTATAACAATCATATTAAATGGATTTTAACATTTACATTATGTTTAGCTGTATAACCCTGAAAACATCTATTTATCTAAACATGGCGGTGGCGCTGGAAACAATTGGGCGTCTGGTTTTAGCCAGGGCGAAAGACTACAAGAGGAAGTGTTTGACATATTAGATCGCGAAGCAGAAGGCGGTGATAGTCTCCAAGGATTTGTATTGTGTCATTCGATTGCCGGTGGAACAGGTTCGGGCATGGGATCGTATATACTTGAACAGTTAACTGAGCGATATCCTAAAAAAATTATTGAAACCTACAGCGTTTTTCCAAATCAAGATGAAATAAGGTAGAATTATCTTTACATTATTTAAATCATGACAATAAGATTATTATTTGTATTTTCACAGCGATGTAGTAGTACAACCTTATAATTCATTGTTGACTTTAAAGCGGCTCGCACAAAGTGCAGATTGTGTTGTAGTCCTGGATAACACTGCATTGAATCGAATCGCTACCGATCGTCTACATATAGAAAATCCGTCATTTGCTCAAATTAATTCATTAGTATCTACTATTATGTCTGTTTCGACTGCTACTTTAAGGTAAATTTGAATTTATTTTTAAGTATTGCTTTAAATTTATAATACATAGTATTTATGATATATTATATATAATTTAACTTTTTTTTTAGATACCCATCGTACATGAACAATGATTTGGTTGGTCTTATTGGACCTTTGATTCCATCACCACGTTTGCATTTCCTAATGACAGGTTATACACCGTTAACTACAGATCATGAGGTATTTAGCCATTTTGTTGTTGTTATAGGTAAAATAGGAAAAACAATCATTGAATAACATTTCTGATAAACTAATGTAATTTATAAAATATAAAATTGAAAAATATCAAATGAGGTGTTAATGTAGTATCTGTTACAAATTTATTTTTTATAAATGAGGTGAACTATTAAAACATTTTAATTGTTTTAAAACTGAATTAGCATAACAATATATAGTTTAATATTCTTCAAAACATGTATGCAATTGAATTATTAAAGCAGTTGCAATTATTAACCTCTCCGGGTTTCACCCAGATAATCTGGTTTTACTTATAAATCTACGGGCTACTGGTTCAGCGAATAATTCTCCGGATCGTCGTAAATTTAGTACAATTTATATTTTTTTTAGTTTATCAAACTGTTTACGGGTCTGCCATCTATTTCAAAGATGACAACTCTAGTTGCATAGGCACTAAAAAAAAAAATTGCTCTAAAAATTGTGATTTTTTTATGATCCATAAAACATATTATTGGTTAATAAGTAATACATTTTCGAACCTAAGTCAGTGTATTTTTTTGTCATAACCGCCTGTTGGTATTTTTCAGTTTAAATATGTTTTGTAAAGATTCACTTCCGTTTAGCTCAGTTATTTACCACAATTTATAAAACAATATTGATTCATAGCATGCTAATATATTCTTACCAACCTCAAAATTGAAAGCTGTATCTTCAGTATTTTAATATAATTATAAAACTATACTAACAAGGCATTCGACCGAAATTCACTAAATAACTGATGCTCAGATTAATATATTAATCCTATTTAACGCTTGATTATTATTATTTGTATTATTTATTGTATAATCGCCATAATAATTGAACTTAAAATTAATTACCCTAAACATAGTACACTCGGCATAGCATTATAAGTTGTGTTTTTTAATTGTGTATATTTATTATAATTTTTTCGATGATATTTTTTTATAAAAGTTTTCAAAGCATTAAATTATGTTATCCAAATCTAGGAATAACAAATATTGATTTATTAATGTAAAAACCAACAAAATTTCACTAAAATTGAGAGAATCGCCAAAGTTGCATAAAGTTGCATTAAAAACTTTTAAGTATAAACATTTTAGACGAGACAATTTTAAAACTTAACAACAATTCAAACAGTAGTAAAAAAGTTGCAAGTGTACCAACATCCAAGCCCTAGGAATTATTATATAGGTAGTGACATTTTTCTTTACTGTTATTCATGAAGTTTATGTAAAAAAGATGTAAAAATCATTTTACTATTATTGATACTATCACTTTTAATTGATTCATTCAAGAAGAATTTATTATCAATTTAATAAATGTTCATTGATAATTCCTAAAGTCCTAAATTGTCAACTGTCAATCTTACTTTGTCCATTGCATGTATGAGTCTTATTTTATATTATATTCATAATTGCCATTATTTTATCGACAGGACGCTAATATCCGTAAGACAACAGTTTTTGATGTTATGAGACGATTGTTACAACCGAAAAATATGATGGTGTCCACAGCACAAGAACGATCCACCATACCTCATTGTTACCTATCCATATTAAATATAATTCAAGTATTTAATTTATAAATAAATTTAATGAAAATTAGTATTGAAATAAAAACGGTTGCGATTTATTTTACAGGGCGATGTTGATCCTGCACAAGTGTACAAATCTTTGCAAAGAATAAGAGAAAGGAAAACTGTGAATTTCATTAATTGGGGCCCGTCCAGTATACAAGTCGCTCTCTCCAAAAAGTCACCTTACGTTCCCACTGCCCATCGTGTGTCTGGTCTTATGTTGGCCAATCATACGAGCATATCTCAAGTAATATTTAATTTCTTGCAATACGATAAGAAAAAAAAAATACAAAATTTTAACAATTTTCAGCTCTTCCAAAGAGTTCTGGATCAGTATGACAAACTGCGACACAGAGAAGCGTTTTTAGATCAGTTTCGTAAACAAAATATGTTCAAAGATGATCTCTGTGAAATGGATGATTCTAGAGCCGTTGTTCAAAATCTTGTAGACGAATATTTGGCAGCAACTAAAGACACATATCTCCAATGGCAGCCCAATGTGTGTAATTAAAAAAAAAAAAAATGTGTATTGTTTTCAAATGTTTGATGGTTAATTTTTGTTTCAGAATACCAAGCAATAATTGTTGAGAAAAATGAAGACACGGCTCCAAGTGTTACTGACCTTTATTACATTTTTGTTGAGTTACTTAATGTCAACTAACATTATGATCTGAATTTCCTGTTTATTATATATATTTTTTTAAACATTAATAATTTTCAAAGTTTAAATATATTTAAAATTGTAATGTATTAAACCAATTTTTTCATAGTTTTAATGCATTACATATTTTATCTAACCTTTAAAAGAAATATTTATTTTCATACTTCTCCATAAATTATATAGTGTTAGTAAAATTAACAATAGTGTCAAAAGCTCATGTGAGTTTGATATTTCTATATTAGTGTTCAATGTTTTCGACAGTTTTAATTATTGACAATGCAGTATTTCTAAAATTACCAATTCCTTTAGCATTTAAACTAAATAATACCATTATTTTATCGATAAATTTGATTTAGGTAGACGATTATACTTAAAAAAAAGAAGAGATTTGTTAAGGGTAAATTAATTAGTATACAAACATAAATTTAACTAAACAATCTTTTGTATTATTTTTTTTTATTTTCTATAATTGTAAATTTATGGTATAGACTGATTATTTTTAATTTTTGATGTCTGCCTATACTAATGTATACATTTTTGAGTATCGACATTTTAAATTAACATTTTTTTTTCTAACGACTCGTTTGTCATTATTTAAAATAATTTGAATATTATAGTATGTTTATATTGTAATTTCCAAACTGTAATTGTCTAATGATGGCAACAGTTCTTATAAAATTAAAAATTAAACTTAAAAAAAAATAGGTAAATTTTTTGGACAAAATATTTTTAACAATATATATATTTTTTTTAAATATATATATAGAATTTATTTACAATCTAACGACATTTGCTGTATATTTTCAATTTTTCAAACTGTAATAACATTAATATTGTTAAAGTAATAATTATTTTTAAGTTTTTTTCAACTAACTATTAATATTGTTCTTTAATTATTAACAATTAATATTTTAACAACGGCGGATAGAACTAACTAATGTTTTGTTTGTGATTATAAATATTTGTTTTATACCTAGAAAATGAATAATGTTAACAAGCGGAAAACTGTTGAAAAAATATAATTTATTGTTAAGTTATATTGTAACGATTCAGTGCCAGGAACGTTCACACAATAAATTGGACATTTGAATTTACTATTTTTTTCAACTAAATGTTTATCTTTGTTTTTCACTTTTAGTCATATTATACAACGTTCTGTCAGATAACAATAAGAGCTTAGAGAATTATTCAATTTAATGTTTAATACCTGATGTACCGATAGGGTCTTCACTAGAATAGAAGTAACCAATCGAGGAGTCTACTTATGATTTTGAATCAAGAATTAAACTATGTGTCCATGTAATTTTCATTGTCATTTTTCAGCAAACATTTTAGAAATATCATAATTAAGATTTCATGTCGGATGCCCCTCTGCCGTCAAATAACTAAACGCTCAAGAAATAATTACTCTTGAACCTAGCACACTGCACATGCCTACCTATAAGATAATAATTATGTAATGACAGTGTAATACTGCAACTTGTGTTAAATTTTCACACAACCAGAGTTGGGTAAATATTTATCTAGTTTATTATTCAAATAATTATTCTGTAGATGAACTTTGATCGAATTTAATTGAAACTATTTGGTAATCGGAACTAGTTGGTACAACCAATTTTTTTGTTCCTTATGTAATTATATTACTATTAAAAAATGAACTATAAATTCCATGTTAACATTCTATATCTATAATATGATTGCAATTTAGAATTTACTATCATTAATTATTAAAATTTCGACGTGTATTTACATTTTCTTGTTTAGTACCTAACACGTTTGTAAAGAACGGAACAGAACTCCTTATGGTCTGTGCGGTACTTCAAAGAACCGAATACTGGTGCCTAATCAATCTAGTAAGATTTTGAATTATGGCATACCTACCTATATACAACACATGCCTATTTTCATGCATTTCAATATGCAGAACTTGAACTGAGGCGTATATGTTGAATTAAGACATTAAACACCGAGCATTAAGAGTACAATATTCTTGAGATAATGCCGTAAGTATCGTTTTTGTAATTCTTTGTCTAAAAGAGAAGTCGCAGCTAATTTAGTAAATTGAAATGCTTTTTATAGATAACTATTTTAAAAGGATTAAAAAATTATATAAAAATTTAAAAATTAATAACTTTGTTTTATATATTTTATACGATCCAAGAGTTGAAGCGTTCTAACTCGGAATTCGTCCCCTTGATTGCACTTGAATTCTAGGAATTTTTCTCAAAACTTAAAACTTTAAAAAATCGAATTAGTTCGATAAACTAATCAAATAAAATACAACATGCAATTAAATAATATTAATTATTGTGTTTACTGTTCTGTACTAAAACAGTATAATAATAATAATAGGCGTTGCGGGGATAATCAATCGGAGGAACGCTTCTTTCGCTTTCTATCGGTCGTCACGAACGGCCAAAAGTGTCGTCGTTGCTTTTATTCTCCCCGTCTCGTCGACGACGACGACGGTTATTTGTATTCGCGATAATTAGTTTCTCGCCGTCGCTCACTAGAGTCACAACGATCGGAACTTTTCTGTCTGTAATAATTATTATATTCCACAAAAACATTCGTTCAAATATCGCGCGGGCTGCAGATCCACTCGTTTGGCCGGTCGGCACCATTTTCTACGATATCGTCGGCGGTGGATAAGTGACGTGTCTGCAGTGGGGTTTTCAAATGTATACGATGCGAACATGTTTTATCTGAGTTTGTGAAATCTCTCTCATACAAAGTCGGTCATTATTAGGCCACACGTCGGGTAGTCCTCCGCGTATTATGTTATAGTGATGGACGTCGTGAATTATTTTGACTGTCAAATTTTAATTCAACGATTTAAATAAACCATCTGATATTGTTTGATAATTTAAATAAAACGATGGAATATTTGTTTGAATTGCGCGCGTGTCAAACATACCTACGCGTCTCGGTTTAAAAATAACCAACTAGATCGGAAACGAATAAACACTATATATTATGTATAAAAAACTATAATCGAAATATTGTTATCAAATTTTATAAGTGCCCATTTGAAATTCATACGAGTAAAGAGTCGGACTGAATGCGAATAGAACACGTAGGTAAATAGTAGATACCTCCTACCTAACGGTGTAAAACAATTATATCTTCATTGTGCCGTACCTAATTATTATTGTTCTGTTTGGGGTAAACATTTAACTGTAGAAGGCAATAATTTTTGTGAACAATGAAAATATCATCGTATGAATTTAAAATTATCAACTATAATCATTTAGGTAGGTACCAAATGATATGCTATTTATACGAATTTTGAAATGTTCACAAAGATGGATTTATATTTGATACTTTTTCGAAACAAACTTTACCTAAGTAATATTCAAACGTACAGATCTTATTATAATTTTTCTCAGGTTTTTGATCTTTTGGTTGGTATTGAGAACAGTGGTTTACCAAATTAGCCAATTATTATGGAACCGTTCGTCGATAAAAATAAATTTTTATAATTTTATTGTATAAAAATATATTTATATATAATATATTATAATATCTATTACCTATAGCTAAAAATTAAAATTATTTTCCCTGTCTATTTTCATGTGTATATTAATGTAGACCAAGTCAATAAATATAAGAGTAAGAGGCAATAGCGAATACATATATAATATATTAAAGTAGGTAAAAGCTAATTTAGTTTAAAAAATAATTTAAAAATATAAATTTAATTCGAAAAACAAAAACATCATCTATTATATAGTTGTTTAATAAGCTAATAAAACATCTAATTAGTTTCATAAGTTTTGTACCTAGCTAATAGTTTAAACTCAATTCGACTTAATTTCAGATGACTCAGTTTTCATTAAGTGGACTGCCGCCGTTTCACTGAAAATTTTAATTGAGATGCTGTAATTGCTTGAGTTAAGTTCATTTTCAACATTCGAGAGAGTTTGATTATATCTTCAATTACATTCTACAGAAGAATAAATACTTAGGTAAGTATCTAATAATTTGATAGTTATGACTATTGAAGTTAATATCATAGAAAAAACATATTTTGCTAGCATACATAAATACCCAATAAAAGCATTTTCTATTATATCAGGAAAGTGTGGAGTAAAGTACTCAGGTTTCTATTTGATAATTGATATAATAGGTATACTTGACAATAAATAGTATATTTTTATTTCATGATTAAATATTATGAAGAAAAAAAAAATATGATTCATCAAAATCAATTAAAATCTTAAACGAATAAACACAGGTTTGTTGTAGTCGAATAAACATGCTCAAATTCAATATAAAATACCATTAGGAAATAATGTATTTATTGATATGTTTTTTAGGTTTATAAACAAACGTAAGTTGTTCATCGAATAAAAAAAAAAAAACAACTCAAGTTTCAATTTTTAAGAATAGTAAAACGAAAGAAAAAAGAAAGTAAACTGCTGTTATTATAAAAGTTGGAGAGGAAATCGCGGACAAGCAAATTAACGACAATGTTCGATCGGGCGAATCGGGTATCGGGCTATCGTATTTTTTTTTTTTGACGTGCGAACCTACAGCAGTCGTTCGTCGTGAATGATGGTCCGCGCGGTAAACCATACACGTGAGCGGTTAAAAAAGAAAAATTACAATATACGAGACGGAGAGAGAGAGAGAGAGAGCGAGCGAGAGAGAACACACGAAGCCACCCGATGACAATAAAACGACTAATAAAAGAATGGGGAAAAAATGGCATAACGCATAGGAAACCGAAAACAGATTCACTGTTTAACATGACGCGAGCAGCTTCGCTAACGCAACAATCGGTTAACATTGAATTTTTATGACAACGTTCATCACATAATATGATGTAATATATACCATCGCCGCAGCGCCCTTAAATGCATGTAAATCGTATTCGGAAAAAAAAAAAAAAACTTGACGTACTTGGCGGCGTATACTGTATTATGGTCGTATATACATATATATATGTTATATTCTGTGTGTTCATATATTATATATACACAGGGTGTTTCACAGCGTCTTTCTCCCCACTTATAGTTTTTTTTTTTTCTAAACGATTTGTTTGAAATCTTACTGTTTTTTTTTTCCATCTAACACCGCGTAGGTACCGCCTTTCAAAGTTTTTTTTCGCATTCCGAGTACTCGTAAACTCGAATATTTTTTATTTCACTGGCCCAGTTTGAAAAACGGCTTGATTTGTCGGCCTGATTGATGCGAAAAAATACCCATAATATATCGAGTGCGAAAATCACCCATACCGAAAAGTTTATTACATATTATATCGTATAATGATGGTAATGAATTAAAAAAATTCTGTTGATTTTCTTATTAAACCGTGACTGTTTACTACTCGAGGGGGAGCTCACGCATTCCTTTTGAAATTTCTATTCTATCAGGTTTGAAACGCGCCCGTTTCAGAATTTTCGAACGATGCGAATTAATTAACAGTTTGAAATCAAAAAATACTATTAAGAAAAAGAGTTATCGCGACGAGACACCCTGTTCGCATACAATATGAATATCGTGTATGTGTAAGTCTTATTTTTAGAGTATAAAGTATTGTACAGACGATCGTCTGTTCAATTTTGATTGAAAACTTAACGTTACACACACGCGCGCATGCACACACGCGCGTATAATACCATTTGAATATTTTATGCCATCGTGTACAATCAACGTGATATATAATATATATCAATGTAGTGGTTACTATTATTTATTATTATTTTATACTCGGAGTATAGTTTTTTCTCTATCGACGCATGTCATTATTTACAAGCCAACTGTAAATATTGTCTTATCCGCAGGAATATATTTTTCCTCGCGACGTTCCCAGCATGCATCTCGACTGCACGTGTTTCACTGTCATCATCACAGTATCATGATGCACATCTGACGTACTATGGTATTACTATGCGCGTATAATATGTGTATAATGTGCGGTTGTCTTCCGGTTGTTTACGCGCATAAAATCTAACATGATGCGCGTACGTTCGCGTCGGAAACGCACGTCCGGCAGCAAAAGCCGCCACTCGTTTTATCGTCGTCCGTATAATATGTGTGTATTGACGCATTCGCCCGACGTCACGAGAACGTCCGCCGCAGGACGTTAAGATTTCAGAACGCTCATCAAATATTTCTCGACGGCTTCCCCTCGGGCGGCTCTCGTTGATAATATTCTCGCAAAGTAATATTATTATTTTACTTTACTCCGTCTCTCGAGACGATACGGGGATTTGCGTTTCGTGTGCCGATCATTATTACTAGTAATAATTATTAATGTGATCACGTATAAAATATAATATCGTTTTCTTCGATTTCAGAGCACCCGCGCAATAATGTAATAGCGTTTGTTTGGTCTTCTACGCGCCAAAGGTTCGTCTCGACGAATTGACTTCCGAACGGGCTGTGCTCAAAGTTCTATTCAGAAGACCCGCGCACTCGCGATGTCATAGTTAAGTATGCGAGTATGCGTCGGTGATTGAAAATATCATCGAGTCTAATCGCGGGATCTACTGTCCCGACCTACAAGGCTACAACCGCAACAACGCGCAGTTGAATTTCGAGCGAGAAGGTCGCGGCGGTTATTTTAGGACAGTGTGCGTTCGATTGTAATCGACAAAATGTATTCTGATCGAGCGGGATAACCGGACGTCCTCTTCCGCTGTGACTGAAACCGGACGGTGTGATCGCGCACCAAATCGCGTTTTATCACTTTCGATCGAAACGACTGCTCTTTGTGTCTATTTCTCTGACCGACCGCTGTTGTGTTCCGATCCTTGTTCCAAATCGCTTGTTCTTCGGATTTAATTTCTTATTTTAATTTATTATTCCGTTGAAATTGATGATAGAAATTGATCAAGACGTATTATTGTCGTATTACGTCTTCTACATGGACACTGGATCCATAATAATATGTCTGTATTCATAAAAAATAATTTGATCGAGCTTGCAATCTCAACATCACAAATGTACGTTAAATCATATAGTTCTACAGATCAGAGGGGTAAACATGGTTCCGAATAATATAGGATCAATATAAATAGAAAAATAAACTAAACTGGAATAATCGAGGACCTTTTTTTTATACGATTTTTTCTAAATGTACATTGTATGTTTTTACTTGAAAATTTACTTCATGTTCAATTAAAAAGTGCATCGAATAATGAACGATTCGTAAAATCATCTTCCAGAATCAATTTTTTGTTGTAAACTGTGTGAATGCATCAATATGAAGACGATCAACGATAAACTGTACGAAAAAAGTAAAACAATACGAACAGTGGGAAAATACTGAGAACGAGTGTTTATTATATTGAAAGGAAATTAAAAATCCGAGGAATGATTGCAGTAAAATATCGACTAGATGAAGATGATTACCTAAAATGTAAATACGTCAAAAAATTTTAGATAATGAGAAAAACAATTAAAACGAGACTAATAATAAAATCGTCGTATTATACGGACACAATCTAACGACGTGACATGATCTAGTTAGTGACGTAAGAATTTCCAAAAATTCTATCTACTCCATCGGTCACCCGATGTGATTGTTAGTTTTTCTAGGAAAAACGAAATGAATTCTATTAATTAGCCGAATGCATTTTGTAATTTATTCGACGACAATTCTGCACGATTAGAATTTGATCGATGACTTCAATTGAATTTTAATCTGTTCGTTTTTCAAACACACTTATATATACTATATAACAATACGTCCGACGACTAACGCTTACACCGCTCGCTAGTAGTACGCCACCGAGCATAGTCACATCATTATCTCTGTTCGCAACTCTTGTAATTTGCTGTAAGTATTCCAGTGCAGCTCGCACGGCTTCCTATATGTCCCAGCAGATGTGTTTGTGCGATAAATACGTGATCGTACTCGCGTCGGTTTTATAATACGTTTGAAAAAAAAAAAAAAAATGAAAAAATGGAGATTTATATCGTATTCAAAATCGACTGACCTCGATCAAATCACACGCACATTCGTGAATGAAAACTCGGCCGTCTTTTTCCCTTTTTCTTTTCTTTTTATTTGTCTTTTTTATTTTTACTGGCCTACAGAATTGGTCAATGTCAAGGTTAAGCATGAATACCCACCTCATTATGAAGATTTGAATTTGTTTTACCCGATATTCCTACCGGCTCATAAATATTGTTATGATTTCCATATATAATTCAATCGGAACAATTGTACACCGAGTTTTCGTTTTATTTTAATTTTTCTACGCTTCCACGATGCCCCACAATAACGTTTTAGAGGTATACTACGCACACCCGTCGTCTAAATCGTTTAGTTATTCACCGATGGAGAATCGTTTTACTTTTCGACGTTACACACGCGCGCGCGTGTGTCGGCTAAATTCCGAATCACGGCCGTAGTATTTACATTCGATATTATATTAAAATACGTAGTCGTTCGATTTACTTGTTTGGGCCTATTTAAACTATTCAATGTAAACTAAAATAAACCGATACGTCGTTTTCGTAAACGCGTTGTACTGCCACCGCGGATAAGAAACTTAAAATTAGACGATCGACGTTAATACATCTAAATAAACGCTAGACCCGTTGTCGAATAACGCGTACGCTAAATCGTTTTCGAATCGTTCCAATATTTAAATTTATACGATTAGCTAAAATTGTATAAATTGTAGATTATTATTATTTGTCCAAATAATTTACAAGTTTATTTATGCGAATTTCTAGTATAGTCGTTACAGTAGAAAAATGCTATCATTGAATTTTCATCGAATACCATAATAACGCGTAACACATGATGGGATATATTTTGCAAAAAGTAATGTAACATAATAATATAGGTACTTGTAACATTCGGCGTATTTTTTCGTAAGACGAAATACCATTATTTACGAATTTAAATATATATATTACGAGTATATTGTGTTTCAATACTTTTTAGCAGATTATATCCGATCACGTGTTACGCGGTATGGTATTCGATAAAAATTCAACAAGAGTACTTTTCGACCGTACTAACTATACTAGAGACTAGCATAATAAACTTGTAAATCGTTTGGAAAAAAAAAAAACTGAACTACAATATGATTAGCGAATAGATAATGTATCAAAACACTGCGACAAACCACCCCACACGCGGTAATTTGTGTTGGAAAATTATAGTCATCAATAATTTATTTATTTTAATAGTCACAAGTCCGCACGAATAGTAGTATATACTATGCAGGTATACTGTGTGTACAAATTTAATTTTAATTCATGATAATTTAAACAGAAACATTATCAACGAAAAATACAATGAGGACGAAGAACACAATAATAATTATATAACAATGAGCACAATCGTGATGAATAGAGGCTGAATAAAATAGAAGGATGGCTCGACATTGATGAAAATATTATATTCAACGATTTTTAAGAATCGTTCCGTTCATCATAATTAATTACGCATAAATAATCGAATTTTTTTATTTTTTTGTTCCAGTAAAACATGTAGGAAGTTTACAGAAAAACGCTGCTTGTTATTAATGTAAGATAATCTCTCGGACCTGCGGTTAGTACTTTGTGAAACTAAGTATGAGGATTTCCTCGAGATTGCCCGCAGTGGCCAGGTGGGTATTAAAAGCAAATCAAAAAAAGTATTGCGAAGGACATTATTTTTATGTTAAACGTTTATATTACCTATGAGAAAATTTCAAAAACTTGCGTTGGATTTAATTTAAGACTTGGATTGATATCAGTTATTTACTGTTATTTACCTATTGATAATTACTTATTAGTAATAACGCTCGTGTAAATTTATGTCTCTTTATAAAACACATACTTTTTTTTCATAGTTTATAATTAAATTAAAATAATCACAACCGTTATGGCATATTTTGGGTCTCCAATCGAGATACTTTTAGTGAGTATAGTTTTCCTCGGTTGAAAAATCAAATCTAATCAAATAGAAATAAATAAATACACACGTGTTCATTCCCAGACATATTATGAGTATACACTATTAGTATTATGTCGTATTATATTATTATGCAGTGCGCGCCTGTATTTATATAGCTCTTACTTAATTGTCGAGTCATAATATTATTGTAGGTACCACGTAGAAATCTCGAGATAGTGATAACAATTAAACTACTAGGTACTTGAATAATAACATAATAATATTATCATAGACGAATGTAATGATTTAGAGCAGTTTTGATTTATCGTGTACTGTTTTTTACATTTATCTGAATTTCGAATAAAACAAGTCTCTCCGCAAACTAATTTGACTTAATAATAATTAGATTAATCGAATTACAATTTTAAATAAATCTTCATAGGTTTGATTGGTTTTCAAATAGAACGTTTTCCATTCCAGCTATGTTGTAATTTTCAAGATAAAAACATTTGATCGAACGTAAGTTAAATAAATTATATTGTAAAAAAATTTAAAAATATATTATGTATTTTATTTGTATTCTTCTGTCGGGGTTTTTTTTTTTTTTCAAAATCACAAATTTAACTTTTAAATAAATTCAAATACGAATACATTTGTTTCGTTTTTTTTTTTTTTTTTTATTTATTACAAAAGTAACTTCTAACTTTTTATTCATATTAAAATGATTTGTCTGGGGTGAGTTACGTCGTATAATTAAAATACCTTTCAGTACAAAGGACTGTGTGTGACTCAAGAGTTATCAATTTTTTGGCTAAATATTGTATATTTTTGTTGCAGTTTAATTTTACACATTTCAAACGACAAACACGAGTGTAAAGTCACAATTTTATACTTCATATCGTATTGTTACAATATCACACAGAATAACTCACGTGAAGACATAATATTATATAAGTACGTATTTTAATATTATAATAAAACAAACGAAATACTTTTATTTTGACGGTGACGCTATGCGACTATCCGCGCTACATACCCGGGGGCCTATAAACATAAATCATAATATTTCTGACGTCGTGTTCACGACATTTTCCATCGCGTTTCGTGTGCTATTCAGTTTTCACTTTATAACACTTATCTATTTCCCAGGCGTCGGATTATATTGTAATCAGGGGCAATTCAAATGAGGAAGAGAGATAAAATAAAAACCGCATAATACAGTAGGTATTACATAAGAAATATAAGGCTGAGAATTCATGAATACGTTCGAAAATGTTGGAATCCGAAGTCGAAATTTAAAACAGAACAAGGCACAGAATATCGAGGCGAAATTATTGTCAAAAAGAAAAAAAAAAAAAATCATTTTATACGTATGTATACATTTTATATACCATACATACACACATCGCTCTGCGTTCATCATAATACTATTCGCGCAAAGAAAATAACTCGTGTTTTGCAGTAGACATTAAACTGACATCGCGTACGATTACTTGACGTATAAATTGTTATTAATTATGGTACCCTCCCCCCCCACCCCAGACGTTATATAGGCGCGAGTAAATTTTGTACAAGGTTTTATCGGCCGACGACGTCGACGATCTCAACGTTCGACTTTACAACGTTTTGTTCGTAAAATTGTCTCATTGTAAAACGGGGTCAACATTTGTCAATCGTCGCCCGAAAAACCATTGCAAACTCTAAATAAACACGATAAAAATGCAACATTAAACATTACCCGTCGGCTAATATTTTAAAACTCGGTTAGGTTGGGTTGATTTCGTTCGGACAAACAATTATTTATCTTCGCCGAAGCATTTACGCGAGACGACGATGTACTATAGTGCACAGAAAAGTGCATTAAAATCGTCACTACAATATTAGAGGTGATATTGCGGAGCGTGGTTTTACGTCGTGTGAGATGACCAAGACTTTCGATCCGCATCGTTTTACGTTGCCCAGTACGAAACGTTCAGGAAAATGTCGTAACTCCTTCAATTTCTCGGATTGTATTTCAAAGAGCTTGACGATGATTTATGTACATTTAAATACGACAAGGAAAGTCGTTAGTATGATTTCAACTTTCGACCACTTTACGTTCGCTTCACAACACCGAAATCGCGTTATTGCGGTGTTCGACTTACAATCGAAATTCGACGGCGGCGTGATTAAGACTAGAGGACATCGGGCGTAGGACGCGTATTATTTATCGCGCGGGTCGACAACAGTCTTGTAGAACTGGAGCGAGCACATGCAAAAGACGAGGGATGTAATTTGGGGTAATAAGTCGCGGCGGCGGCGATCGATCGATCGTCTCTCGCGAGGAATCACAATAGGATACATTTCCTTTCACCGCGAAGGTCAATCTGTATGACAAGTTTACACGTGAACAGAGAATCGCATTATCCTAGCGGTGCACACGACGACTCGGCGGCTCGGTAGAATTACAATTCCGACCGGGAACGGTGAATTACAATAACGATCGCCGGCAAAACGATCCTGTCGTCGCGCTCGAGAGAGAGAGAAAAAAAGATCAATTACTTTTACGGTTTTGCAATTGAAATCGGAAAACTTTCAACCTAACCGGCGAGCGAGCGTATTATTGAAATGAAAACGTCACGTTTCGCCATCGTGAGAGGTGCCGTCGTCGACCAATAGAACGAAAAAGAAAAAAAAAAAAATAAATAGAAACAGAGCGGTATAATCTTCGATGTTATAAGTGCTCGGGACAAATCTAGGCGATTATCTACTAGACGTCGCCTCGCTATATATATATATATATTATGTGTAAGCAGCACGGGCGCATGTACGTATAATATACTATACAGGTGCGGCGGCGGCGGCGGCGTAATGTATTCAATAAACGACCATCGCGTATTGAATTTTATGATAAATCGTTCTTTTTATGTCCAAACGACGATCGAAGATGGTCGCGTTCGATTTTAAACATTAAATTATGTATAATTTATTCAGTCCTTGATCAATTTGGTTGCGAAAATAATGTGGCGGAGCGCTGCATCGCGTTATCATTATTTCACGTATAATAATATATCCTCGTCTCTCGCGTGCCCGGGCAGATGGCTGTGAACAAATCATTATCTTCCGAAAATTCGACTTGTAATTCGATTTTTTTTTTGCGATTGATTTCGTGAACCAACAATATCCGTTTAATACGGACAACGTGCGCGTTACGCGATGACGTAACGATCGGTACACGAACGCAATTCAAAAGACGGATAATTCGGCAAATATTTTTTTTTTTACCGATCACTTCGTAACAACAGCAACGCGCGTTTTGATTACGCTAGTACACTTATAAATACGTAATTATAAAAAAATAGCTGTCTCAATATGGAATTAATATCAGATTCCACGCTGAACGACGAAATCGATTGTCTCGTTTGTACTCTATTGCATATAGAATTATTGTCATCGGTGTACGTTTTTTTTAATTATTTTTATAGGTTTACTTCTACTCTACTTATACTCTTCTCATTAAACATTTCACCCGAAAATTCAAATGCCCGATGTGATAACATAACATCGTGATATCTAACTAGACGAGAATTTAGACTGGAAACGAAGAAAAGAAAAATCGAGAAACCAAAAAGGTTCTCGAGTACCATGACGATTGGAATGGAAATTTCGACGGGATTTTGCAATTAAATTCGAGGTATCTATACGACGTGATATTGTATAACACAATTCGACAGCACTTGACTGTAAATTATAATAACGCACGACGACGTTCGGTCTTTGCGGCGATTCGATACAATTACATATTTTAGTTTCGGACGTTTTTATTTTATTCTCCGAGTCCACGACGTATTTCATATGCAAACGGCAAACCATTCCCTTATCTGTAGCTACAGTCGAATTTTTCCGAGTAATAAATTAAAAAATTACAAACCATCAAGGTTTTATTGTAACTGTTCTATGGCTTTCTTTTTCTTTTTTTTTTTACCTAATCCACAATAATTTCAAGGACGAAAAGCATTTTATTTATCATCCATAATATACGTTAAAAGATAATATGTAAATACTTTATATAAAGATAATAGGCACTGTACTATTGTGTTTTATCTAATGAAAAATTAATTTCACCATCATAATATAATATTTATCGTACCGATTAATTTTTACTATTTTTTTATCAATCGTGTTCAAGGGTCGTTTCTATCATATTATTATTTATGATAGCATTAGTTAAATTAATATTTTTCGTGGTTATAAATATTTAAAAATGTTTGATTTATATGATGTTAAATGTTTAGTAATTATTATTAGTTCATTTCGTTATTTATATACACATAATCTATCAACTAATTAATTTTTTTAATTTATCTGTTGTGTAGAAAAAAACATCTCGAAAGTTAAATAATAATAATTATAAAAAAAAAAACATTAAACATTTTTTTTCTTTCATTATTTACGAAAAGTAAAAATGACTAAAAACATTTTTAATTTTCACGAACTATGAAAAAAAAAAAAAACCGACCGGTAATTGTTTGTTTACAGTCGAATCGCAATAACTCGAACCTTAGGAATTTAAATCGAATTGAAGGCCTTTCTCCACATATTTTATTATCAATTTATCTTAATAACTCCAATTTTGTTTCCGTTCCTTTCAGATTCCACTTGATTCGAGTGCACTATTTACGTTAAAGGCTATTAATGGCGGCGTATCTTATGACCCACTAACCTTGATTTATTATTATTCGTTGATTTTTAAATGAATGACACAGATTTTTTCTAAAGAGATCAAAAATGTATTTATTACATCGATATTTTAAATACACAAAATGCGTCTAACATAATCAGAACATTTTCAAAACGTTTTACTTTTATCGCTTCGACATATATAAATAAATATACATGTATATATTATATAAATTGTGTATAAATACGGAACAGTACAAAATATCCACGTGTTATACAATTTTTTTAGTAAGTTGTTGTTTGTAATAAGTTCTTAGTTCTACTTAGCAAAATATTGAATAAGTAAAATACAAATAACAAAATAATATAAAAGTATAAATTCACAAATATTTATATAAACAAGTAAAAGTCACATAAATAAAAATAAATTATCTTTGGCTTAATTCTAAAACGAGAACGCGCCTCTTAACAACGGTTTCTTTCTAGAAGGAGTCAAGTTACGATTATTAAAATTACAATAAATTACAATGTACACGTCAATTATTTTCCAAAATACGATTCCATCAATATTTTTTTCATACGAATTTCGATTCTAAAAACAATGCTTTGATCAAATCGATAACATTTACTCTCGCGGCTAGAATAGTGATTATTTGTAAACGCGCCTGCGGGACAGCCGTCAGCTCGCACACTCGGCACATTCTCGTCGTAAAATATATAAATTAGTTTACCCTAACTAAAATTCTATTTATGCATTTCTCTATACACATGTGGCGCATATGTAATAAATATACGTATTACGGTATAACATATAGAAATGTATTAAGTCTTACGTCATAACCTAGAAACTCTATAACCTACGTTTTGTAATTTATTTTTTTTCTAACATTTTTTTTTTACAATATTTTTTAAGACTAGAAAAGCGTCTCACAAATCGCATTCTGTGATAGTTGGAACATAAATATATATATACTTTTGAATATTTATCAGATCACACAAAATAATTAATAAAACAATCAACGTCAACTATCGTGTATGACGAAGTAATATTATCTTGGTAACGTTTTACCGACGTGGATCATAGTCGCCCGCATCACAATCGCGACGATATTACTAACTACGAATCGACGACAGTCCTCAACGTGTAACGGAAAAACCACACACTCCTAAACACAATCGGAGTCGGCCTAAAGTCACGAGGCGAACTCGCCGAACGATCGTCGTCGCAATCCACACACGCGTAAACACACACACACACACACACACACATTCGATGCGCGTCGCGGGACGCTGCCACCACGTCTTTGTAGAGACGCGTCCGCGTTTGTTTTTTTTGTTTTTTGTTTTTTTATCTACCAGACCGGTTTTCTTCTCTCGCCGTCGGCGTTCCGCGCGCTCGGACGAAATCTACTGTTTCCGGTCGAGACTCCTGGGCCTGAGCCGGAACGGGAAAGTGACGTACGGCAGGGCCAGGTTGCCTTTGGGCACGGCGTACGACACGTCTTCGACCGGCAGCAGCGTGTACTCGTTCAACAGAGTGCCGATGGTGCAGAACGACACGAGCTGCACCAGCTTGTAGCCCATGCACGACCGTTTGCCGCCGCTGAACGGTATGAAGTATTCGGGCTTGTGCAGCCTGCCCTCGTCGTTGATGAACCTTTCGGGGCTGAAGTGTTCGGGATTGTCCCACAGTTCCGGGCTCATGTGCAGGCTGTAGTTGTTCAAGAACACCGTCGTGCCTTTCGGGATTTTCACGCCTGTAAGCAGAGAAAAACCATCAGTTTCACGAATCTCGCGCGAGTACGACTATTGTAGTAGTGCGAACCCCGACCGTGCGGCGACGGTGGATTTCCGGATCCGATCGGACGATAATTCGACAACGGCGTTTATTTTTTCCCCGCGTACCCCGGGGTATTATAATATAGTAGCGAATTTCGTCTGTTTTCGACGGGTCGATTAAACGCCTCGTCGAAAACAAACGAGCGAAACCGCGAGAGGTCGCGAAACCCGTTTCGACAGACCCGCGTCCAATTCAAACGTAATCGAAAGACAGACGACGCGATTCGCCCGGACCGCGTGCAGTCTCGTCGGGGGGTGTATTTTTTTTTCGTTCGAAAACAGGGTAGCATTAATATGGTTTTTCGTCACTCACCGTCCACAGACGTGTCCCTGTTGGCCAGGTGCGGCACGATGGGCGAGGCGATCAGCCGCAGCGACTCGAACACCACGGCCTCGGTGTACGGCATCTGAGAACGGTCGGCCAGCCCCACGTACCCGGACGTCCGGACCACCGCGTCGGCCTCCTGTTGCACGCGCCGCTGCACGTCCGGCCGGTCGACCAGGAACGCCAGCGTCTTGACCACGAAGTTGGTGATGGCCGAATGGCCGCCGATGATGTCCTCCAGCGAGAACAGCCCCACGTCCAGGTCGAACCCGTCGTCCCGGTCGGGCTGCGTCACCGCGTCCAGCAGGTTGTCCACGAAGTCCGCGGGCTTGGTGCCCGGCACCCAGGCGGCCCTGCGCCGCGCGAATATCTCCGTCTCCATGAAGCCGCGGATGCGCGAGCTCCACGTCCGGATCTTGCGGAAGTGCCAGCTGTAGAACGGCGTGAGCGCGGGCAGGAAGTCGCCGGCCGAGCCCTGGTTCACCTCGTAGAACACGTCGTCGAACGTGCGCACGAACTCGCGGAACCGGGCGTGCGACCGCGGGAACCGGGTGGAACAGAAGTACGCCATGAACGTGTTGGCGCACGAATGGAGCAACATGTTCTTGAGGTCCACGCGCCCGGTGTCGGCCGCGGCGCGCAGCGTGTCCATCAGCTCGGCCAGATCGGTGCGCAGGCACTTGTCCAGCCGCGCGTACATGCTGGACGTCGCGTTCGGGAACGTGTGGGCCCTGAGCAACTCCCGCCGGGTCTTCTGCAGCTGAGACCAGTCGCAGAACGCCAGTGCTGCGGGTATGGAAAAATAAAAAAAACACCATTATATAGATTTCATATTTCCTAGCGTTTGTCGTCGTCCCTTAGATTTTTAAGTTCCGTTCTTAAGACAGAGAGACAGTGACAGACTCGACGAGGCGAACACTTACAGTTGTTTTTGTCGCCTTTGAACAGCTGATCGAATCGGCGGAACGATGGGCGGCTGTCGAAGTGGTCGCCTTTGATCATCAACACCTCGCGGATGTTGTGCAAACCGTTGATCACCACGCACGGCACCGAGCCCAGGTTCAACCGGAACACGGATCCCAGTTCGGCCATGATCTCGTCGAACACCCTGTACGGCACCTTGTACCGGGCCATCAAGTACAAGTGTCCGAGTATCGGCCACGATTTGGGCGCGGGCGCGTCCACGAGCCCCGCGTCTTCGTCCACTCGTTTCGTTTTCAATTCGTCGCGGATCAGGAACAACAGCACCGCGGTCAACACGAACAGCAATAGATACGTCAAAGAACTGAACACGAACTCCATTTTTTTTTTTTTAATTCGTTTTTATTCTCGTATTAAATAAAATTTAATAATTATTTACTATGTCGATTTGTTTCGATTCGATCGAGTTTTTATTTGTGTTTTTTTTTATGTTTTTTTTTTCGTTTTGTTTTTTCGTAATCGTCAGTGATCGCACAACTCAAATGCGGGGTGTGTGTATGTGTGTGTATTTGTTGTTGTCGGCGTGGTCGCGGTCGGACGTGTGTGCTGAGCTCTTGCGCTCGACAATTGGAGTGTCGCGTACGGATTTTCCTTTTATAAGCCACACGGTCAGGATCAGCTGATCGGGCGCATTGGATAAGGACAGACTGCGCATAGTGATTTCCATTGCAAATAAGAATTTTTCCCTTTCATCCTGTTGCCCCCCGGCGTTCACCTACAATATGTAAAACCCGATGCTTCGGCTAGACGTATATACTATACGGCCATCTTTGATCGCGCATGACGTAATCTATATACGGATGTGGCTCGTTCGGACTTAATTTTAATATGTTTCAAACTACCTTAATAAAAAAAAAAAAAATAAAAAAAAAAAATAAAAAATAGCTTACGATACGAATGGAACAATCACAACACACGCGCGCGCGCGCACTTGAATATGTAAAACGAAACGTTTTAGGTTAAATTTTTTTGTCGGACAATTATTACCTTAGTCGTCGTCGGTCGTTGTTAAGTAATGTGATTATTATTGAAATGTACTATGTTTACGACGTGCATCACCTATTCGTTATTACATATTCACGAATACGAATAGTATATTTTAGTATAATATTTTAAAATCGATTACATTCGTGTAAACAATTGAACAGTGTTAGTTAGCAAGAGCAAATATTTGAGCCGTAAACGTAAAATATTTGAAAACACCTGATATATTTGTACGAATAAAACATTAAATTTTAATGAGTTGCGTCGAGAGAGTTCGGCGAAATAAAAATTCAATAGCGAAAAAAGAATTTATAAATAAAAACCTGATGCTTTTGTGGCTAAGTATCAACCCTATATTGTTCGGTTACCTATGAGTATCGTTAAAACGTTAATTTTTAATTACTTTGATTGATTTTGTTTACAACAAAAAAATTATACTTTTTAGTTACCGTTGGTCACACAAATTTATAAGTGTTAAGTTTTACGAAAAAGAAATTGGAAATTAACAATTCACAAATTGTCAGTTGGCACAAATTAAATGATTGAAAATAGCCGTTGATTGAAGACACTAATTAGAGCGTTTCGTTGATTTCCGATTGAAATTTCAAAAATAACCTGATCATATATATCTCGAATAAAATTATTAACTTTTGCTCACTTTATTCTATAGTACACATATTTTGGTAAAAATTATTCATTTAAATACTTTATATATGCTTTTACCATTATTCGCGTAATCATTGTATTTTATTTTTATAAATTGATATTTTAATGACGCAACACCCTTACAATAAACAGCTGCTTCAAGAAGGGCGCGAAAATGTAATGTAAAATAAAATTATCAATGTTTGTTAGGGGAAATATAAAATTTTATAGCAGCCTCTGAATTCTAGATCTGCTTGCATTCAGAGTCTGGCGTGAAATCGCCTTCCCCTTCAACTTTGAACTATCGATTAATCGCGTGCATAACTAATTTTAAACAATAATATATTATAAATGCGATTTTTTTTTGTTTTCAAGTTTCCGGGGCATTTACAGTCTCTAAAACTATTGCATTTACAATTTATGTGCGATTCATTCGATCGAATAATGTGTCGGCGGGGCGACTCCACGAACATGGACGAGAGAATATAAATTATCATCGTAAGACTCGCTCGCGGCGGCGCGGCGCGGCGGCAGCAATAACGACGACGACGATTATGGTTTCATTTTTTTTCACTCGAATTATTATTGTTATTGATTCGTAATACACTGTGGTATGCATAGTAGCAACGAACGTATATATGCCTATTGTAACATTGGCGATTTTTTTTCCGTCCATAAATTTATCCACAGCCGCAGCGGTCGCGTAGGTCAGGTTAGGTTGCTAAATTGACGGCGGCGGCGCGGCGCGAGCGCGTAAATTTAAAAGTAGATCAGGGCAACACCTGAATATTATTTAATAATGCCGACAGGACTATATTATATCGATCGGGTGCGCTCCAGAATCATAACGGTACCTGCAATATTGATATTGTTGTCCGATATATTATAGCTTCTGATTTATTCATCGCGGCGTATATACGCGTCCGATATCGCGCGTGCATTATTTCCCGGCGGCGGCGGCGCATTAATTTTTTCAGCGTTGTTGTTTTGTTGTGTTTTTTTTTTTTTTTTGCTCTTTCTTTTTTTCGCCTCCGCCGCTTCTTGTCCGCGAAACGTACACAGACGTCTGCCCTTCTCGTGGTACGAATACGTCGTAGTTTTACGCAGTTGTAGCCCGCAGCCGGCCGCGCTGAAAAAGTCCGACACGGCGTGTCGGTTTCGACGACGGAGTCACATTGCTATAGGTCCTGCGCGAGCGTTGCGCCGAAATATTCGAAGACAATGAAAACCGCTCTGACGGCGCGGAGTTACGAATAAATACGTATAATTAATGTCCCAGAAACTCGAAAAAACTCGCACGGTCCGCATGTACGTATGTATAACATGTTGTCCTGTAAGAGACTCCGTCGCGGTCCGGTCGGTACGGCGGCGGCGTGTGTGGATTCGAGAATCGAGCGAAACGAACGCGGACAGGACGAGGAGGAAGTAGCAAGAGCAAATATTCGAAAAGTGTTTGCGGCGTACTCGTATATATCCGAGTTAGACACTCTAGACGCCGCAGTGTTCCGCGTTTATTTTAAGGACGCGTCGGATTCTCGACACGAGCCGCAAAGGTCTACTTTACTTTACCCCGAACACGAGCCACTCGGGGAAAACGAAACCGGAAAAGATTTTTCAGTAGTTATAGTATAATATCCAAAGATATTTTTTGTTTAGTAATACGAAATAATAAATACAAGTTGTGTTTCTCGACCGCACCTGTACAAAGTCGAGAGCGCAGAAAGATTTTTCTTCCACGACATCGTAATCTATTACTATAGCCACTCACTAAATGTCTGCCGATCGGTGCGTTTATTTCACGCGTACGAGTAAACAAGCGGACGCCAAATCAGACGTTTTGAATTTCTCGGGCAGGTACGACCTAATCGATATTTGACGAGTCACCAGTGTACTATTACGCCTGCGATCGAACAGACGTGTTATTATTATATGAATAACGTTTTTCATTTAAATTTAAATTCGAAACGATATAAGGTTTTTAAACGACCGTTTTTTTTTCAACGTTCGCGCGAAAACAAATCGATAAAAATAATTTTTTTTTCCTACTCTCGGCGAACGTCGAGGACGCGTTACGGTATTACGTGTCACACGCGCGTTACGATGGACAGATAAGTGGCCAAAATTACTCGGCTGATGGTTAATAATTCATGTGTGTCGGTTTTTTTTTTCGCATTGTACTCGCGCGCACGACGACGTACTAGAAAGAAAAAAAGAAAAAAAAAACGGTCGAAAATCAAAACACAAGTCGGCGGAGAAAATAGTAAGAGCGGAGGAGAGAAAAACAAATAAATTCAAAATCCCAAGCTCTCGGTTCCGAGAAAGGGTCACCACCGTGACCGATATAACGCGCCAGCTCGTTTTGCATAATGCATCGTATTAGGTGTTACGCGAGTGTACGAGTTATGTGCGATAACAATCGATTTAAATTCACGACCGTAGGCGTATTCCGACGGCCGCGTATTGGGAAAAAACATCGTACACGATAACATTGATGATGTATACATGGAAATCGCAGCGCGCGATTTAAAAATTAGGCTAGAGCGACCGCGATCGCGATTGAAAAACAATCATAGGGGTCACGAATCGCCTAGGTTATTTGCTCGCGCCGATTAGATCGCGACCGTTTCCGAAACGTTCAAATTATCGTAACCGAAAACTCGTCCTCTCCTTTGGCTAGTTCAACCGATCAGATTTACTGTTTGTACTCGGGCGAACTGTTACTTGGTATATTCAGTATACACTTGCAATAAGGTGCGTTATCGCTCAGAAATTGTTTTATTTGGTGTTTCTGTCTGTTTTGATTTAACGTATTTCTAAATTGTATTACCGTGCAGTGTAATGTGTTGTGCGCGTAATGTTTGCATTGTGATCAACTGACCTAACATTAATTATTATGTTTCGTACCCCTATATTCCGTATTCGTGTAAAAAGGTAATTTTCTTATTCAGATCTAACTCTAATAGTCTCTCATATAATATGACCGCGTGGTTTCCTAAAAATGTTCGCAAATTTATGATTCACAGTGATCGGCATATTATACATCAAGTTGGATTTTTAACGACGAAGTTATGAAATAAAAATTCTCATATCATAGCAGTACAATTTCAATAACGTTAGTCGTCATTATCAATCGAGTAGGTACGGACGTACGGTACCGTTTTCAAACACAAACTGTAAGTATCTAATCGTATAGTGATTAAAAAGAAATAAAAATATTTTCGAGTTCGCTAAATAATTGTAAACGGAATTTATTTATTATCGTTTATGCGCCATTGTTTGAACAATATTATCTCTGTTGATTATCGTGTGATTTTTGACTGTACGATTTTTCCTCGTTTGGGTCACACAATATTTCACCTAGGCGATCGGGTGAATTTCTCACCACAATATTGTGAGCGAATACTATATATAAACGATGCGAATAAAACACTTTGCATCGTATTACAATGATATTATAGGCCAGTAAAAAATAACGAATGTATAATTTTTTAAATAAAGAGCACCTAACAAACAAGAATTAAAAAGTTAAATAATACGATTTCAAAACAGTTTTGACTTTTTACATTATTTTCGTATTTACCGTAGTAATGTAGGTACGTTGTATATATTTCAGTATGCCTACATTATATTATACATGTTATGTAACTACTAACTACGTTTCATCACAATAGCTTTAATCGTAGGTACGGGGTGTCCTGCTCCTGAGCGTGCCCGTCGTCGGAGAGAAAGAGAGAATCAGCCTAATAGCGACTGCCTTTATGGCTTGTAAATAGCCTACCCGAGTATAATATTTTTAATATTATGTTGTTGTCGTTAATTATCGTTATTTTAATTAAAAAATCGTCTTACTAAACGGAATCCGTTCGAAATCCCGAAAAATTAATCATCGATTAAAAATCAAACAATAATTATAGTAAATACTTACTAAATTGGTACCATTACAATATTAAATTCTGAATGTGATTAATATTATATTGATAAAGTAAAGTAATGGTTTATCAAAGTTAAAACTAAGTGTGTATTCGTTTCACCATTATAAGTTTTTTTTTTTTTAATTAATTTTTATATTTTAATATTTTATGGAAAAAAATTTATCGGGATGTCGGTTTTTTTTATGACCCGTTAGAATATTAAATTAAAAAAAAATCGCATGTCTAGACATGTTCCCTGTCGCAGTGGATTTTTCTCAATACATACTTAATATTTCGATTGACAGTTTTTCGTCAAAAAGCGATGGTTTAAAATTCCAAATAATTGATTATAATTGTTTTTTTCAAATAATCTACTAGGTGTGAAAAAAATACCGGAGCAATATTGGTAGACGATATGAATTTAATTTCATACGAATTTTCGATATCCGTGTACGGCAGAGCTGTACGACGACGATCCGTTAACATCTCTATATACGATTATCATTCACACAAGACGCATCTTTTTCACCGTCCTTTAAAAATAATTCCAACGTAACGGGTATTAAATATTGGAACTTTCGATCGAGGTAACACGTTATTATAGAAGAAAACTTTCGAATACTGTAAAAACAACGATGGAAATAAACGAATATAACGTAAAATTTTTAAGATCGGCTATCGCTTATGTAATAAATTGAGTCCACTTGAATATTGTTATTTTCTTTAGATAATTTTCTTCGGTCCACCGCGCCAGTCGCTATTTACAATATTATTCGTAAAATTAATAGACGCGTCGCTCTCACGGTACTTTTTCACTATTAGCATAGGTCGTAAACATTTCATTATGTAATTTACCGTTTATTATTTGTTCACGACGCAAGATCGTTATCGACGGATTTCGACTTCGAAAATTCGAACAAATTCTTGGTACCAATGTTCGCATAAACATGTCTCCGAAATCCTTGATGTATACGATACGGTTTTTCACTCAAGTACGTGGAAATTATACTTTATTAAAATTAATACTGTGTACACCGAATGCAAAAACAGAAAGCCGTTCTCGTTCAAGCCTTTGTTGTTCCAAGTGTTTACTAGACAACGATTCACTGTGTGATATTCAGCGATATTATATTGACTTTCCGATAAATGAGCGCCGAAAGTAGGACGAATTATTATTTAAATCCTAGTCATAATATCATAACATTTGTACAAAACAAATTTGGTAAAAACCCGTTCGATGTCAGACGGCATACGTTACGGCTAATCAGTCATCAGCTCCGCGCGCCCATAGATTACATTTACATTATTTCTAAATTCCTCACCGACTTCAATGCCATGGTTATTAATCGGTCGTTAAAATACGTACGCGCGCGTTGACGTTCTCGCTACACGTATATTGAGATACCACTAGTCTCATTCCAAAGAATATAATTAGAAAATACGTATTTCGTGTCACTAAGGATTCCAGTTGAAATACCATTTCGAACAAGACTATAATGATTAATATTATATCGGACAGAAGGACGAGTAATGCGTGAATATTTGTTCAGTTAAAACTGTTGTTCTTCGTTTGATCTCACTCGTATACCCAGAGAACGAAAAATCTCGCAATAAATAACACTATAAACACTTGGCTTTTGTTGTACCCGATTGGAGTGTCTTTTGATTTTCAAAAATAAAATATTACAAATCAAGAAATCGCAGTCGACGAACTGAATTTTCAGACGAACGTCACTTATTACGACGAGGGTATTTTTTAAAGTTTGATTTCAATAATATGCTCGCGATTAAAAATAAAAATACTCTTTGTTTAGACGTTTAAAACGTACGCGCCATAATATTAATGTTATTAGTTGTGATTTTGCGCGCGTGTCGTGTTTGCAATGTTTACACAAAATCGACCCGAAAACCGCTGGTAAACACACTTAGATGCTTGTCGTCGGATATATCGAGGAGCGACGACGAAAACATGTTGACAGACGGCGGCGCGGCGGTTTCTACGTCCTTCGAATGTTGTTAGAAAACAAAAACAAACAGAAAAAATAATCCTACGCACATTGGTCATCGACGGCCGGAGTAAACACGATTTTAATAAAAGGCCACGCGCGGACTCGCGGATGCACGAAAATAGCGGTAAATAGAAAAACAATAATGGCCTCGTCGTATTTCACTATATATTCGGCCGAGAGCATTAGGTTTCGCGCGTAGTATTTCAAAGGTAAAAAAAAAAAAAACCCGCGTCCGAATACGTTTCGTAACGAATACTTAATATCGTTGCGCTACATCTATGTTTGAGCGTGTGCGTGTGTATTATTATTATTATGTCTCTCCTTCGCCCTGGTAACCTACAGCAGACAGTCGCGGTCGTCTCGTCGTCGTCGTCGCCGCGACGCATAAGTACGCTGGAGTTTTCTTAATTTATTTTCGGCAACGCGTAGTTTGCCGCGACGATTATTCGAAATTTCGACGGAGACAAAATATGCCATGAATACATATATTACGCATGTGTGTGCGGGTTTTATTATTATTTTTTTTTTTGAAGGGGAACCGAACGGGAGAGAGAAAGAACGAAAAGAAAAAAACCAACGTTATACGAATAAAACCCGTCTGAAAAACAAATCGAAACGCGTACGCGCGTTATTCCTATACGTATATAGGAACGCCCGACCTAATCGCACATAACCGTCAACAGTCTGGATCGCGCCCGCTCGGCCGTCGCGCATTATTTAAATCGATTTTTCTACGCTCAAATACAAAACATAACCCAGATCGGAGATGCGTACGATACCGATGTTTTTTAGTGTTTTTACTGTGTCGTCTTCGGTCGGTGCCGTCCACTATAAATATTATATTATAACTGTCATTACGCGCGTTAGTGCACGATGCGAACACGAGCGAACCGTGCTCACTCTATTCTGGTTAGAGCCATATACAACGATGTGTATACATGAACTAACACACGCCCGCCGCAGCACAGTGACACGTAGACTTAATCACTGACGTTAGTGAGATAGGCTTAGGGAAGGGGGTGGACCTCACGAACTATGCGCGATCTCCAAATCAAGTCTTGCTTACTCTAAAAACACAAACACCGACGTGTCGGATATGATTGAAGTTATTACTCGAAAAGTGAATAATTTCAAATATCAACTGCATTCTATGAGTATACCCTATCAATTCATGGCTACACGCAAATGTTCTTCAAGTAGCGAAAAATGGGTCAAAACTTAGTGAGGTCGACACCGTGGACAGAGACATATCTAACGATTTAAACATCGACGATTGCGTCAATTCGTTTGCCACATCTGTACGGCGTTTTCGATTGAAATAAAATAAAACGGCGAGATATAATAATTTTTATGCGGATAACATAGTCGGAGAGCGTAGCCGAAATGTTTTGGGCTATTTACATTGTACGTAGCTGAATGTTTTTTTTCAGCTCGGGTCCTTCGACAGGAAATAATTTTCAAGATCGACCGTGACGCAAACGCGGCTCGATTATGTAACGATTTTACGTGCACTCGTTAAGAAGAAAATGTGAAAAATAAAAGCCGACCAAATCGATCAAAAGTACCAAATTCAGTAAAAAAATACTTTCGAGATCTGTTCGATTTTATAACATCGTCGTGCCACGAGAATGTTATTTTCCACTCGGGTCATTTTTCGAGTAAGTACTCAGTGAAATTTGGGAGACTCCTACGCCCCCCCCCCCCCCATGACTGTATGCCATCATAATATCGCGCGGACACTACTTCGATGTAAACAGCACGCGCGTAACCCCCTGTCCTATAATAACGCGTGCGATATCATGTGGTAAATTTAATACGAAATAAAGAATTACGAAATCGTTGAAATATTAAAACGGCGCGGCGGCGGCGGCGGCGTAATGTGTACCGCTATACATAGAGATTTCCTGAAACCCGCTTAGCGTACGTTTCGAATGCGTGGCATCGCGCCGTACGCCTCTTATCATATCGTATATTTTACGCGCAATATTGTACGCGAGAAAGCTGGTACGAAAAGCTATTTAAATAGAATTACAATACAATTATCATGGCCAGGCTGTGCAGTGCGCGGCGTGGTTGTATTATTTTTGATATTGTAATTTGTAGTTTTAAATTTATGTAGTCGTTGACCTGGTTCTGTTTGAAATCGCCAAGCGTAAGTTACGTGTGTTGCTGTTTGTAAATAATATAATATACATAATGTGTCACAATGTCACCAGCGACACCAGCTCATTTTCGTTCTACATTTCGACCACGGTCGTGCGCGGCGGCATTGTCAGGATGCATTTGCTGCGAGTCGACGAAACACACGCACATTGTGCAATTGCATTCGAGGAAATGCATTCTAGCCGCGCGCCGAGAATTACGGAAAGCTATATAATAAAGGGAACAAAAAAAAAAAAACCGGTGACCGACATACGAGACGTTTCGCGTTGTTTCGCGGAAATTCGATCGTTAAAACTTTTCGGCACACCGTCTACGGGTTTATGTTTTTGTTTTTATAAAACGGATCACTGTCGGGATGGGCGAGGGGCTCAGTGTTGGGGTACAGGACTATTTTTCATAAACATATAATGTTAAAATCTGTTTGAAACTAAAAGGTTTATTACACGATTCGCATCACTGTCTACTACTGTAGTATAATAACTAGGTATGCATATAGGCGCCGATAGAGCTAGCGAAGGGTAGCCACCACTACCCCGTCTTTTTTCACGAGGTAGCAAAATCATATTTTTGCCACCACATAAAAAAAAATCGTGATTTTTCCACCAGAAACGTACGAGTATAACAATCGAACAGATCGGTCGTCATAGTTGGTACATAATTATGATTATATAAGATAGTTTCGTTATGAATACGTAATTATGTAACAATAGTAATAATTAATAACACTAATAACTTTATGTGTGTTGGCGTGAAATCGGAATAAGGAAAGTCCAATACTGTCGATGAAAGCTACTCGCGCCACGCGACCAATGACAGCCGAACTGCGCGCGCAACCCAAACAAAACCGATCGAATGACGCACGAAAAAGTTCAGCAGCTTACCGCAGAGAGTGCAGACGATCAGTCTAGCGTCGACAGCGGTCGAGAGAGTGGTTTTCGGTTTTAACATTTGCGGTTTTATTTTTCTCCGAATAATCGATCGTGTGTAGTCAATATTGTAATAATTTATCTCGTCGACGACTAATCAAACATTTAATAGTGAATTTTTTTTTCCATCGATTTTAATTGTTTTCATCGAGTGACTTTTAAATATAATAGTGACTATTATATACTTACTTTATTTCACAAGCCAATACGAACGTCGAACCTCAACAACAATCCACCGACAGTCCGTAAGTAGTACTATTTATTTACAGTCTATAGATGGGTAGTTGAGGTATGTTTAGTTTAACATGGTTAATTTTTTCATCTAACTGCTCAGTAGTAAAAAAAATTTTATAAAAGCTTCTAAACAATATTTTCATTTGATTAAATTTTTTATAAATATTTATTTGATTTTTTTCAATAAATAATTTTTACTTTGAAAATTTATTGATTTCTATCATACTGAAAATAAAATGTAGTAAAAGTTAAAAAAAAAAATTGTATTGTTTATAAAATATGCTTTAAAGCCATGAAAGTTTTGGACGTGAACTAAAAAAGTAAATGTTTAAAGTTTTATTTAAAACATTTTTCTGTTTTTGAACCCATTGATTTGAGCCAAAAATGGCTGTTGGTAGGGTTATAAAAATAATAAATAAAATAATAAAGATTTCACGTAGAATTCGAACGTAGAGAGAAAAAATTATTTTGAGATTCGATTGTTAAATGGCGGGTGGCCTGGATAAATTTCAATCTCCCGTCCTGAATTTGATTCTCACTCCGCCCCTGGTAGGTTATACGATAATTACTTACTATAACGGTCAGTTCATTGCGGTGTTTCTTCGGGTGCACTTACAACGCCAAAAATATCTAAATACGTGTTACAACGAACGAGTATAATTACGTTTGTTAAAATATCGTCCCTAATACAACATACCTACCGGGCATTTGTAATACGAATTAAAAGCGGTACTATACGTATATTATTATAATTTCCATTAAATTAATGGTTATAAATTTATTACACATACGAGTGTGCTTCGAATAATTTACTATACTATGCGTAGTAGTTAATCTTTTAAAAAATAAAAAATGAAAGTCCCCCTCGAATAGCATGCGCAGATCTGATTCGAGGGAAATAACGCCTCGCTGATAATAGATCATTGTTGTGTTGAAATTCGCATTGCCGTTAAATTTCATGCCTCGACATTAAAAGAGATCTATTGCGCTTTCACAAAAGTTTACGACGCCAAAATAATTGACTAAATTACCGCATTGATAAAGCTTGATCACAGCGATAACTGCGGTGTTTTTAAATCCGAAACGTCGCGCGTCGAAACTATCGATTGCACCGATATTTTATAAATCGACAAAATTATTTCGAGCGACAAACAACACAGCTTTTATGAGTACGTGCACCTTACCACGAGTTAAATGATAAAATCGGTAAAATACGTGAAAAAATTCAAATTTCCTATCGGAAATGTTCGGTAACGTAGTTGCGGAAACTACACGAAACTTTATAAAAATAACTCGTTCGTTAAAAGATAAGATATAAATATAATTACTGCGGTGGAATTTTAATTTGCAAAAATATTATTTAAACGATAAATATGTACTTAACTGCGACGAAACTTGTTTAAAAAATGTTATTTGTATTACATGGCATTTGGAATATTTTTTTTCATTCGATTAATGTAATGGGTAATCAATTTACCCGAAGGATTAGAGATAGTTAAAATAAAAAAAAAAATGAATACGAAGTAACAATAATAGTTTATGAAATAATACGTTGCGTTGTATTCTTTTCGAACGTTCCGTTTCTTTTACTCGGTAAACTTTGAATCTCCGAAGGATTCGTGCGAAATTATATAAACTGAACACCGCAGACGTTCGCAATAAAACTAATCGAAACGAATCCGGTCTTGCGCGAACGATTAGAGATTTCGGTTTTCTATAGACCTTCAAATTTACTTTTATAACACGTATCACATAAATTATCGATAATTTTAACACTTTACTTTTCTTTTTTTTTCACCAACGGAGATTCAAAACCGTTGTTAAGCCCGTAGCAATCGTCACGCCAGGCTATAAAACTTTCGTTTTATCGGCGCGATGAACTGTTTCGGAATTTCTTTTTATTAAAATATCTTCTGTAACAACTACTTTTACGTCGTAGCCCGCTTGCTTTGAGGTCATCAACCGTTCTGTTTATCAATTTTGTCCTGCGAACGTGCAGCGTTTAATTTCAAACAAATCAATAATTAAAAACACAAGCACCGCAGCGGCACACGTCATTGTTCGCGGTGATAAATCGTTACATTCCATAAGCCATCAATAGTCACTGTTTAACAAAATATTATTATAAAATATTAACAATGGCGTGTGCAATGTGAGTAGTGTACGCGCGTTCGTCCCGAAGTTATTCGATTTAAAGAATTCCTATTAAGACCACTTCTGTCGGGCACTTCTCGTCGAACTATTCGCCCTCAGTGAAGTCTCCGCGGAATCTTCTCATAGTCGAACACTTTACTTTTAGAACGCGAACGGAATCGAATGCACGTCTCTTGTCTCGTGATCGTGTTGAAATAAAACAATTAAAAGAGGAATATTAGAAAAGCCGGAATGTGAAGTGAAAAGAGCTCCGTAGAAAATTATCTGTGAGTGGATCATTAATTATACCACTCCGTCGAAACATGCCCAAACGTTTATATTTTGAACAACAGATTAAAACGACAACCGAAAATATAATATAGTGACGTGTTTATACTATTTTCATAATCATTTCAAATTTCAATAATATTTTTCCAAACACGTCTAGCAAATATAATTTTGATGTTTTTGTTGAATAAGGTTCCTCTTTCTCGAAACCCGATCGGTTAGGCTTGACTATGTAAGAACAAATTAAAATCTCGTTCTATATAAACTAAATTAAATAAGCGTACCTATTATGAAAAATTAAACTAAAAGCCGTCTATTAATTTTTTATAAGTCTTAACGATAATAATCATGAGATTATTGAAATGGTAAATAGTATGTAAAATGTTTGAAGATAAGCTTTTTTAATATAATATTTAATACATTTGTTTTTAAATGTAAGATGTCAGGTTCGAGTCGTTTTACGCGTTTGTTTGAAATAGTTAAAAAAAATAAATAGTCATCGCCCTAACTCTAAATCCAGTTATAAATAACAAAAACAGAATGATTAAATTTAATATCTTTAAATTAAAATAAAGTGCGTGGTACTTAAGTTTAACGGTATCTAGCTATTGTTGTTACCCACTTCGAGATTTGTGTTGTCCAATTGAGTACATTTTTTAAGTCGGTTATTATAAATGGATTTATTAGCGGATTAAATAAACAATTACGTATACAAATTGTATGACTTCAATAGATTAATCGTAATCTAAAACATCGTTTTCAAGTTTATGAAATCAATTAAATAAGTCGTATGTAATAAGTGTTACTCGAATAGACTCGATGATCTATTACACAAATATTAATCGCCGATTCAATTGATTATTTTTATAAATCAAAATAGATATTACTCATTGTATTCAAATGAAATATAAATTATATAAGTTTGCAACTATGGCGTGAATGTCAACTCCATAGCCTATTGAGTAATAACCATATTTTATTGTTACACAAATCATAAGAATAAATACTTATCGTATGAACTTATTAGGTATGTCTATGACAATTTATTTTTAAAATCTACTAAGACGTTTCTATAATAATTCTGTATTTTATCATTTTAAATAATTAAGAATAAAACAAAACTATACGTTATGTAGTACTTCAAGTAGAAAAAAAAGCAATCGAATTAAAATTTAAAGCCGTAGGCCTGTAATAAATACAGAAATTAAAATATTCAATTAATATGTGACCCACGCCATACCTAAATAGTACCTATCGTTTGAAATTTTGAATAAATATTAAATACACGTTAAAATCATTTCAAAATAAAAGGGCAAGGACAGATATTCGTTTCGCTATTTTTATTTAATGGTCTAATAATATTTTAATAAATCAATAAACGGTTTCCTGTAAGTCGTGCACATTTTGATAAACACTGCAAGAGAACGGAAACATTTTATTGTGACCTTGAAGTTGAAATGCAAAATCCAACCGATTAAAACAAACTACAAGTACTTACTTAAATATTCAAAACGATTGCTGTTAAATATTGAGCCGTTTACTGGTTCGTGACTTTGTGGTACCTATAACTCTAAACAAAAATATTTCAAGTATAAACATAATGTATAATATAGTTCTGAAATACGAGGGAAAAGATTTTTTTATCTTTTATTGTGATATTAAATAATAATCAAAAAAAATTAAACCTGAGAGTTGGTAAATTAAATAATAATTTGCTTATAAATTTAAAGTAACCAAATTTGAATTTATGCTAATTAAACAATATTGTGATTTAGGTGAATGTTGTGATTTTACAAAGAAAAAACAAATATTATTGATAAAATAAAAAAAACCGAAAACAGCTAATTTTATTCAATATTGTGAAATATTATGATCGTGAAAACACATACATTGTGAAAACGTATGAAAATCATGTCAAACCTAGAGGTCGCAAGTTTATAAAAATATCATCCGAGAAAAGGTAAGATAACTTGGTTATCGGTAAATTTTTTTGACGCACTCTCGATAAATAATTAATATATTCAAAAAAAATACATAAAAACCATATTTATTGGATAAAAGACTATTCGTTAATAGCGATCCCGTATAGGAAATCTCGAAACTAATGAATTTTTTTGGGAAATAATTTGTAAATAGATTTTTTTCGGGGTAACTTTAGCAAAAGTCGCGTAATGTTTTCGTTGTTTCAAAACATCACCGCGACGAATGTTTATTTTGATTTCGTATTTCGGTTTGTTAAAAACAATATGGTACTATATTATATTATATATGTTTGTTTTTCAGCCTTAATATTTCCGCAAGCGTTTTCACTTTTTTTTTTTTTTTTATTATTAAATTTCAGCCTTGAATTTACTATTATTGAATTTTTATTTAAACACGGTACGTGAAAAAAAAAAAAAAATTAAGTTTGCAAAAACCTTTGCACAGACGCTCTACTGTAAATAATATATTACGTCGACAAACATATATAGTACGCGGTAGAACCTTGGTGCCTAATAGGTTCCGATGGTGAAAATTAGAAAAACAAAATATCTAAAAGCGCGTCTGTCTGTTTTTGAGTTTTACTCACGACCCGAAAACAATAGTTGTCCGGGCTTTTTTTTCGACGCGGGTCGAAATCAGTTTAAAAACTTTTTATTCTATACTTTTAACTATAAATTATTAATAAAACTCACACACGACCGTTCGATCGTTTCAGCAGTACTCGTTATAATAAATTTTCTTCTCGCGAAAAAACAATTATTATTATTGCCGTTTTCGGGAAACGTTTTGAAACTATTACTGCGAAAAATAATTATGCGTAATAATTATGTATAAATTACACAGACTCGTTGGTCGATATTGGTTTTGACACGAGCGCGTTTGTACGTGATTATAATTGCCGCGATAATTATTGCAAATCTTTTTTTATTTTACGACCGTCACGCGATTTCTATACAAGTAAATATTTACAAATACGTTGTTTATGAAATAAACTCGATGTGCGAGTACACTCGATCAGACGTCAGGGTAGATGTTCGATTTGAATTAAGTCATTTCGTACAACAATGATATAGTCACTGCCGCGGTCGCATACACATAATATGAGGTATTTTTCTTCGGAGAGTTGTAAATTATTTATGAACAAACCGACGACGGATGAAAGTGATGTACTTGATAATAATATACCGTGTCATTAGGATAGTGTCGATTTAAAACGATATTTTGACATTGAAGATTATCACCAATAGAACATGATGTATAATTGTAATTATTCAAGTGCTCGCGCGATTTGAAATTTCGTCTTTGCATTCGAAAATCTCGAGAACTAATCGCGTACGAATCTATCAATACGATGTAAAGACGTAAGTTATTATAAATTTTAGGTATCGTTTGGTATTTTGGGGTGTACTTGGGAAATTTCTTTTCCAAAATGTCAATTCTAAGCCCGAAAACATAATATTGTTAAGTCCTGTAAATAACGAGCAATATATTTGTCTACGATGATTTTTAGACCGGGACTAGATCGATTTCAATTTAGGCATCCGGAACTCTGTTTAACCCGGGGTTTTATTTTCACTCTTATCGTTATAATTTAATCACATGATGCAAGCGTATGGTTTATTTGCGCGTACTCGTACCGCGCAAATTAAACTTCCAAATTAATTACCACTTTTGTTATGGATTACGTTTTTAAAATATGTAAAGCCGAGGCCGACGGCGCGGCGGCGTGCGTAATGTTCGAGTGACGTCTCGACGTCCGGTCCGTCCTGATTCCCGACAACACGGTTGAGATCGTATGCATATGACTTTCTTTAACCTTACACTTCACGTTACACGATCCATAATGTTACCGATACCGCCGCCACCGTTGTCGCATCCGAAAAAATCCGCCTAAATACATAAGTAATGCGAACGCGTTCGCAAATATCTCGACCGCTCCTGAATCGCGATTTCAATAATACGCGCCGTATCTCGCTATTAAAAATACATCAAACTTTGCTCGCAACACGGCGCAAATGTGTATTTAAATAATGCCTAGGTTACATAATCGTCCTATACGTTTCAATGGACTCGAGATGGATTCAAACGATACACACCGTCCATCTCGCTCGCGAGTGTAATTGTTTTTCACGATAACGCATCGTATAAGAAGCACGTATTTTGAAAACGCGACGTTAAAATGTGTGAAAGAATAATAATTTGAATGTAATCGTCGCGGGTATTAAAATATATTGTTTTACGATTGGTTTTTTTTTTTTTAAACTCGATTTTCGTCGAAATGTGTAAATATTATTTAATCTAGAGGGAGTATCTATAATATAAATGTAACTGTAATCACGGCAGTAGTACGATAAGAAATAATTATAAAAGTGGTCGAGATAATAAACACGTGAACTTAATTAGTCGTGAATACGCGTTAACAAATAGTATATTAAACCATAATTAATGAGACGAGATCGTTTGTGAATATTACGTGGGTAACCTTTTCTTGCTATTATTTTAGTTCCATCTAATTCCACAACGGACCTTCGGGTGAAACAAAATGGCGCGTGTTTAAAATCGAACGAATTTAGGCGATTCAATCGACTCGGTCGTTTCCAATAATTGTATTGACTTTGACCGCGCGACAACCCGATCGGAATAAAAACAATCGATATTTTGATATTATCTACTAGAATCTAATTTTATAAAATCGTAGCCATCGCATTTAATTGAAATGTTAATTAAACCTACGGTCGGCGTTGTTGTAAAAAATATTAGAAATATTACCTAAACGAGGTGGATCGTATTTAATTCGTTAATTTATGTCATCACGACGACTCGCGACGGTTTAAATATCCGTTACAATGAAAATATAATAAAACGTTTTTTCGTACTTATCGCGACTTTTTTTTTATACATATAAAAATATACTCATCAATAATCATAAATACTTAATATAAGTACAATAATACGGCCGAATCGATAGCCGGAGGGTAGGTAACACATACATTTGGCGACCGGATGTAACACGGCCGAAAATTGCGAATCGTAACCGTAGACATTTTTGTAATTCTTTAAGTTTGTCGTTTTTTTGTAGAGTCGCGTCAAAGATAAATAATAATTAAGTTCTCGTGTAGAAAAAATAACTCTGTAAAAATTAAAATCTAATTTACTGTAAAAAAAAAAAAGAAGGAATTTCTGATAACTCGATACAAATAAATATATTACGTAAAATCAACGTTCAAGAATGAAACTAAAAATATACAATGCAATCTTTATCGACGAGCGTATTGTACAAAGGCATGATAAAATGTTTACGAACACTACAATGCAGTACCAGACACGGATCAAAGTATTTTTTTCAAATAATTACAACGTACGATGATAGTGTTATTGCGGAGAATGGGTAAATAATATAATTTATATTATATCGCATTGCTATGCCGTAATGAATCTATTCGGTTCTAAAATTTGAATTTAAAATCTTCGCTAGTGCAAAATAAAATAGTATAATATGTAACTATAGAAGTTTATGGTTTATTTTATCGTCTATAATGTACTACGAAATGAATAAGGGATTTTCGTTGTTGTTCAATTATATACGTTTAACAAACAACAGGTGGTTGTTTAAATTCAAAACAATATTGTCGTTCAACAAAGTATTGTTCAAGTACTAAATATTTAAATTTTAAAATATGCAATATCGAAGCACATTGTTCCTTTAACTTTTAAGTAACAAAATTAATTTAAATTCCTTTAAACGAAATAAATTTTAACAACGAACCTTTATTTAAACAATAATAATAAGTTGTATATTATTTGAGTTTGGTAATTAAAATTATGATTCGGTTTCAGGGATGGAGTTGTTTCAACATTTAGAGAATGGACATATAAATATAGCATACACAATTTGGTAAGTTTTTACACCAAGTAATAACCAAGCGCATAAGATACCTGTTTTAGTAATTAAAAAAAATTAAATTTTAGGTACATAAAAAAATGAGTGAGACGATAGCTCACCGCGTGACTAATGGAGTATAAAATATGTAGACGTGACCGACGACGGGTTAAGAAGTATAAATACGAATAAACACAATAATAATAATGAAAATAAAAACAATGATGGAAGGTCTTTATAATTAACATTTATACTGTAACATATTAATAAATTATTATGTATTGCAAGCGTTTCACGTTTACTCGTTTGTAAATATTATTAAATTGTTCGACTATATACGTATCGACAGAAAAACTGAATGAGTTATAATAGAAAATACATCGTATTCTTTCCACTACACAACAGTTTGTAAGACAATTTATATTTTTTTGATATATTAAATATTAAACAATTTTTTCTATAGGTACTGTTTTTTGCAATTGTCATTTTGCATACGAATATAATACTGTAGCGGAATCCCTTGCCAAAAGAAAAAAAGGTGGTTAAATTCTGAAAACTGCATGGCAAATTAAAATAAATTAATTTCAAAATTATCGTGAAGGTCCCCGGAGTCAATCGTCAGGTATAGGCTGTGGTTAGCGTTAAATTTCATCCAGCATTCGGGTAAATATTTTCGATAAAATAATTTATTTCCATTTTATGGTTCGAAAGTCCTTTACAAGGTCGAGAATAGTCATTTTATCTATTGTTAGAAATTTTTAAAAAATATTACTCGGCTAATTTTATTATTTATCGACAGTAAAAATTTAAAACACGGCATACCTTCTGTTCATTATCATAAAAAATATCGGCGATTGTTATTCTTTTTATTTTTAATCTTTAAATATGGGTTTTTTATAAAAAAATTTATATTTCAATGACGTACTGAGTTTCGTGTTTTATGATTTTCGAATTTCGCATCGATTTTCGCGAATTTAGTTTTTAAATTATTTCATTACGCGCCACTTTCGAGTTACGATGTTATAATATTAGTTGGGATTTATTTATAAATATAAGATTTATACACGTACGTATTAAACTAGCTTTCATTCATCAGAATCTTTTTCAAATACAATTATGTATTATATAGCTTTTAAATCGATACGAATAAAAATAAATATACATAGGTATTACAGAAAAAAAGGATTTTTAAACACTCAAAACACTCAGCGTGTCTTCCCGGAGTTTTCGTTTTTATTTTTAACTACACGAAAGTTTTAAATACACATTTACCTTCCTCAAAAGTTTAAACTATTTTAAAACTAAAATCTAAAATTACAATCGCAATATAACCAAATATTTAATAGGTAATATGTATTTAAAGATTTTTTTTTTTCATATTTAATACTAATTAGATGTTTACATTAATTTAAAATTAAAAAACAACACTAATAATATGTGCTATCTGATCTTAGGTAATCATTATTATTACTTATTTTTTTTTCAATGTGTGATAGTAAAATTAATATAATCTTTTTATCTAAGAAACGTTTTACATTTTAAATGACCATGTAAACAGTTTATTCATGACTTTTAACTGAATTTGGAAGTGTAGTTACTGACTATTCAAATCAACTTTAGCTTTTTTTTGACAAATATTTTTGATTACCTTTCATTGCTGAGAATGACTTAAAATAATTGTACATATCTACTATTCAAATATTAGACCGAGAGAAATAGCATTGAAAAACAATTAAAATACAAAGGCATTAAGGAAAATATAAAAATGTTTCGTTTGAAAGATAATAATATAATAAAAAAGTTTAATATATCATTTGATTGATGCATCTACTTTACTTACATGAATTGATTTTCAATAACTTAGGTAATATCGTACAACTATTTTCGTGTAAGACTTTGATCCCGGTACAGTTTGCGCGTGTTCATAAGTAATCGTTTATCAATGCTATGAGTCATTTAGTTCATAAGATAAGTATCGACAGCATTGTGTACTTTATCAAAACTATAAAACGTAGTACCCTCAATGGCAAAATGACCTAAATATAAAAAGTGTAATAAGATAATAGGATTCGTACTTAAATTGGTTAAATTACTATACGAAATACTTGCTATAATGGCATCATGATAATGTAATATTATATTACTTTGACTAGCCATTAATAAAAATGTTTTATAATATATCTCTAACAATATTATTTTTTCATAAGACGTTTTTCCGTTTGGCATTTTAAGGATACTTCGAGAAAATCTAAATTCTCGATCTCCACTACTACAATGACACGTATTTTTGTCATCTCCATTACTTCATTTGTAAGCTAAAACATAATTTATACAATAACAAATACAATGATGTGTACCTATTGCCTATATAGGTATACGTGCCGCGACTAGTCCAATAATATTCAAATGAAAGTTGCCAGTGTGGCAGTGTGTAATAGTAAATTATTGAAGTTTTAGAATGCGTTTTGGAAACCTTGAACCAATCATCAACAAAATAAATATTTTTGATCCATCGTTGTACTTGACTATTTCGTTGGAAAAAGTCACTGAAAACTACACAAATATATAATTATCAAGTTTACGATCATTAATTTCGGCCACAAACACAAAAAACCACATTGACTGTACTGACTATCCGACGAGTTTCAACCACGATCATCGCATCAGTGATCACTTTAATACCCAAAAAACCGACAACGATTCTCTAAAATCATGTTTCTATATTATGAACTATGCGCGGTACTATTCGTTTTACTAATTATTATAAAATATAACTTGAACATTTACGGATGTCGCGGTTACTCAGCAATCGTTCCGTCGCGATTTCAATCGATCTCGATCACTCTCCTCCTCATTTACACGCCACACCGTAATTTTCTGTCCAACCACGTGATCGCCGAGTTATTTTCGGCCGCAAGGTAGGCACGTTTGATTTGCGCAGAACACGCCGTAGATTTGATAATGATCGAACAGACCTCTAGACGTTTGGTGAGCCCCGAACACTTTATATTCATTTACGCGAACGTTATCAGGTACACGCGCGATCCTGCAGTGTACGACTGTCCTGTGAAATAATATCCGTTATAATTTTCAGACTACAACCGTTAACGCGTGGCAATAACGTCAGTCGTTAAATTTGAAAGCTACTCGCTAAGAATAATACACCTCACGCGGGACCTCAACGTTTTTCTTTACGGCCATTTTCAAACAACATGTACGTAAATTTTGGCGCCACTGCGCAGTTACTTTGTCGTGTATATAATATTATATATATATACATACCTATTATCCAAGTTGCTCGATTATAGTTTGCGCATGTGATTCGTATATATGAAACTTGATCGATGGTTGTAGAGACGATGATGGTACAACGTCGCGATGCCCTTGGAGCACCGGCAAGGCGAACATCTGCGCGTCCTAGCATTCTATTCGTTAATTATATTTATTCGCCAACGGTTTGCAACGTTATTCAAACACCAAGTAAAATATAATATTATTGTTGTTGTATGATTATTATAGTCGTGTTCGTTTAGGTTCGATCGAGTCACAATCGAGATTATCGATTGGTAAGAGAAACGTGTACGGCCGGTATTAAATATACCGTTTGAGAACGGTTTCGAATGAAAATATTATCGTGGATTCTTTTTCGTCTGTCCGTCGAACAATACTTCTCATTACGCGTTTTGATCACGTGAGGAAATTCACAGTTATGAATCATGACGTTACCCGGTTTATTATAATATGCAAGTGGGTTACCGAGCGAGCGTCTAACACTCTATAGGCAGACCGTCGGCGAACGTCTCTTGTACCATTGACTACACTACACTAAGACGCCATTGTTTCGTTGTCGACGCTTGAAAATCAACGAAAATCCTCGTAGCCGTGCATCGATACAATATTTCTGCGTTCGAATTTCAAACGCGTCATGCGAGCCATAAGTCCTATTTACAGATAACCATTTAACAATAAGCCCGTCTAAAGTGTTGTGTAAATCATTTTTCAGCGTAAACGATTGGCATTATCAAAAGTGGAACAGAAACGGCAAGTCAAGGACGCACAGTCGGTCGGCGGGATTAATTAAAACAGAATTGAACGTAAAACCGAAATATGGAACGAAACCGTGTTTGCCCTAATATAAATAAAGTGCGGCGATAATGTCGCGCAGAACAAAGATATTGGGGCACACGTGTTTAGTCCGGCGAAGCACGTGCAACGGATAATCAACGTACCCGCCGATATGGGTAATTTTACCGAACGATAAACGTACGTTTTTATTGTGTTCATAGTATGACAAATTTTCAATACTATAACTGGGTTAATACGGCAAAACGCGACGATGCATTGTGTCGCCCGTTCGCGTGTCACTTCATTATTGTTGCTGTTTATCTGAAGACGGAAGTGTCGCGTTCATTAATGACTGTCATTAAGTTGAAAACAAAAACAATTCGATCAACTTGAATAATAATATTCATAAAGATATTGTGCGGCCGTCTTCCATTGTCTTGGGAAAAAATTAATCTGTCGACTTGGATCGACTACTAAACATCGTTTTTATTACTAAACAAGTACGTTCTATGATGTCATTCAAAATGTCAATTGCAATAAAGTTACACGTCAAAGATTAGGTGATACGAAATCACCGAGACAGCGGGAAAAAGGCGAGGTATTCAGAATAGTACCCATCCTATGCACTGCGAAGCGAAACATTTCTAAAACCCACGATAATACGGAGACCGGGCTGAGATGAGAGTTCAATATTTTCATCTGAAGCCGACACGAAGTGTACAGTGGGGCGGTATAGTAGTGGATACCGGTCACTGGGGAATTTTTAACGAGAGGTGTCGCGATTAAGACGCGTTATTTGAAATCAATTGAAAAAAAAAAAATTTAAAACATCGTCGTCAAAGATATGTTTTTTTTTATTTTTCGATAAAAAATGTAACCGTTATTAATTTTATAATAATTATGGCGTATCGAATTCGTAACGTTCGATTACGAACGTTGCGTTTTTTCCTCTCTAATTGATTTGGATCAATCACTCGAGTGCAAAGTATTCAGCGAAGTAAAAGTACGATATGCATTTAAATAAATTAACATGCGAGTATCATTAAGTGTAATTGGTATTTGTAATCAAAACTATCGGGACGAATTTCTTTTCTCGCATTTCATCCAGTGTGATCACAGTGAAACTAACCATGTACAACTTATCCACACGGTCAGCCCACACGACGAACAGTTTACTTGTAATGTCTAACGACTCTAACAGAATATTTCCAGCAATAATAGAAACCTACCATTGTAACGATGGTACTCGCCTATCAGTATAATATTTCGTGTGTTACAATATTGTATTATTATACGACCGTAGAACCACACAAGACATACGTGTCCCATTTACGATCGTAGAATCGTTCCACAACCGAGATAGTCGAACCAGTTATAGGGCTTTAGTGGTTTCGTCCTGTCTGTCGACAGTGCCCCTTTTATACGTTCTGTTGGTTCGGTTTCCATTAGCAATAATTTATATGATTATAATCTTATTTATTCGTAAATTGAACTTTTACGTACAAGTTAATGGTATATTTAGTCGTTAAATATATAATTACTAATGGATACGTCTTGTATTGCTACTGTATTTATCTTTATTCAAAATCAATGAAAAAAACCAAAACGATCTTATTTCTATTGTTTTGTTGTTGTATTGAAGTCGTCGTCTTCCACGTTACGTTTTAAAACCGTCCGAAGTGTACTCTCTAAAAAATAGTTAAGACTGGACGTCACAGTGAGCATTCGTCGAAAACGAGCTCACCGATCGCGTCCCATCAACTATCCGAAAGCATACATTTACACTTTTGTTTTTATTATTCTTATTAATAGTAGTCTTTTTGCACGCATTACAGCACTTTATTATTGTCGGAGGCTGCGGCGGCGGCGCGGAATCGGGAGTCCGCTCTGTGTGTAATTATAGATTGGAATTCCGGCGGAGGACTTTGGCTTACACACGCACTTTGACTGTATACGTGTACATAATAGGTGTACACGTCTGTGCTCGTAAACGAGCATTGTTTCGCGGGTCGAGAACACAAAAGGCGAAAGAATAATGCGGCGACCGAAATCATTACTGCAGGGCGAGACGACGGGCCTTCCGATCGAAAATTCGAATTAAAAAAATATACCAGCACACAATGAATCATTAATATAATATTGTAAACGGACGCGCACACACATCGGTTGATAAACGCTCGGTTTTTTTTTTTGTTGTTTTCCCCCTCGTCCGCGTCAACTCACGAGCGACCATCACCACCGCCGTCATCGCCGTTCAAGGTTCAACCAATCAAATCAAATAAAAATATATAATACACAACATTTGCTCGCGTATTATTAAATACTATTATAAACATAATATATTTTATGCGACGTTTCGTACAAAACGTGTATTATATATATATATTTATCTAACACACCGTGTACACCACTACTATCTCTCCCGCCCGCGTACAATCGCTTCGCTATTATTATCATTACGCGCTCCGCGAGTAAAAATATAGTGGTGGTTTTATTTTGTTTGTTTTTTTTTTTTTTCACACACACACACACACAGCTAGGTCTAAAGAGCGATTCCATCGCATACACCACGTCTCTCCGGTGTTATTATATCTAATCGCGTGACCGCCGTGATCCTGGTGTTGGGGTTCAGAAAAACACACACACACACACACACATACGCACGCACTCTCACACGCACACGTTCACTCGCTAACCCACATAACCGTCTTTGGCTCGCAATTAACAGTAGTGTTCTGTTGCTCCTGAGACGTGCATATCGTGTGTTTTCGTCGCAACGAAATAATAAATTAATACAATTTTTTTCTTTGTTTCCACTGTTCAGCAATAATATTCTTTAAAATGGCCGCAAGATTCACGATCAAAGCCGTCGCCGTCATGGCCCTCGTCTGCCTAGTCCTAGACGTGAGTATTAACATTATAAAAAAAAAAAAAAAATCAAAACTTTTTTTTTACAACGACTTATTGCATGACGAATATTAATAATATTCAATAAATACCGTTCTTTTCGCACTTACGGACCATGCTATATGCACAATTATTTAATATAAATTATATTAAATTCTACCGACTGTAACACAGGTACTTACACTATTGTAATCTACCCGTATGTAAATATTTCATGTACATAAAAACATAACATATGAATTATTATAATCATCAGTTCGCTATTTTTTTTTTAATTTTTTTTCCAATGGGCTTTTTGTACACGGTCGGAGTTGAATTTTATTGCAACGCGCGCGTATCGTATCGTAAATATCGTACGCGCGGCGAAAAGACGACGCGAATAAAATTAAAACGATGTACCTACCACACAATATATATTCTACATAATTCGACCATTATATAGAATTTTTTTAGAATTTCATTGAATAATAATATGGAAAAACAATTTATGGCATTATATTTGTGTTCGTTTAACATACGACGGTGTTAGATGAACGGACGAACGACGACGACGGGCTGCCCCCTTGCTGACGACACTGACGATAATCGCGTCCGTTAGTAAGTACGCGAATTTATGTACATAGACGCGAAGACGATCGCATTAGTATTGTTGTTGTTTTTTTTTTCTCTCGTTTCTTTTTCTTTTTTTTTTTCGCCATCGATCCGATCGATTTAATATTAAATTGTGTTTTCTCCGCGTCGTCGGTCTCTACGCGCGCGCGCCCGTTTCGGCGACCAACCGTACAAAAAGCTTATTCGTCGTCGATTTCTGCTCGCATGTCTCGTCAATAATAATAATAATAATAATTTATAAGTTTCAAACTTTATTGTATCGTATAAACACACGTCTCTACTTTTTACATTTTCCAAGCAACGTAAAATGTATACATCAACTCACGCACACGCCGCCGCAGTATTAACGTTATGGAATTAATATACTAATATTTAAGCGTTGTTCGATTCGATACGAAAACATCGAGCGCAATACAAACACACGCGTTAAATGGTATGTGTGAAACGCAATTGGTTTTTTTCTTTCTTTTGTATTTTCTAGTGTGTTGAAATATTAATAATATATTATGTACCCGACGCTACTAATATGAGTTATTGCGATGCCGATCTCATATCGAACACACGTCTCCGATAAGACCCGACGCGCGAGTTTTCTTATTTCTAGAAATCGGTAAACTTCTTTGAATATAAAATAATTACAATATTATCGCGCGTCATAACTTTACCGAGATTTTTACGAAACAAATAAACGTTATCTGCGACCTACATAATATTATTAATCACGCTTAAACTATAAACGTTCATAGATCAATGCTCAACATACCTATAACCAATACGAAATCTATCGAACGGTTTCCGTAAATAATTAGTGACTATCTAGAATACTGTGATATTAATATTGTAAGAAATACCTTGTTTTTTTCTCTTTTTTTTTTTTTAATCGATCAAAACCTATCAATTTTTAATACGTCCGTCGATAAGTTATTTAAATTTCTCGACCTTGCCATTCGATTTTTCCATAATAGAACAACGTCTCATCAGGACGATTTCGTTATAAATATTTATGACGAACAGCGACTAATTTAACTTTTTCTTATTTTCTATTATTGGAAAATTATACCGACTAGCCTATTATATTCTATTATACCATATTATGAAAACTCTGTTTAGCCATTAAAATTAACAAAGAATAATTCCATCGACTAATACGTATACAGCGGATATGCGGCTTCATGACTGTGGACGGACAAAGATACTATTCTGGTCTTTTTACGTTGGTGTAGGTACTTAATAGTGAATAAAAAAAGAAAGATTTTTCGAATTATATAAGGACTCTTCGGAAATCTTGTCGGTTTAATGTTAAATTAGAAAGACATAATATGTCGAGCTATTTAAATGTTCTCTCGTGAAACTGTAAATTACATTAAATTAACTATAGTTACACTGTTGATCGGAATCGTTTGATATCAACCAATAAAAAATATAATAGCTTTATAAACACACCGTCATCATTCGCTGTGGAACAATTCCGATTAAAAATTTAATTTATAAAACTTGTCTAACCGATGTGCCAAGCGTTTTGGTTTTTAATTGCCCGCGACATAAAAGTCGCTCGAAAATATTTATATAATTTCTTAGAATTACATTTCATTTCATTGAAAAACACCATCCATGTCTCGTGACAAATTCGATGGCTTAACACGATATAAAAATTACTAGCTAATAATTTGCTATTATGTATATTAATGCGGTGGTAGACTCGATACGCCGCGTTTGTTATATTTAAACGATCGTTTCACGCATTTATAATAATATTAACATCCATTACTGAAATGAAATAGCCTTAGTAGTTTGATTGCACAACTCGAAAAACACGAGTGCCTACCTCCATATTATTATATGGATAAACGGTACTACGCTGATTTATTTATAACTATTCTCGATAGTTATAAATTATAATACATTACGTTGCACGAACGAGACACTTTTTCGACTCATACATAACGAGCCGGTGGTTAGGTTATTTACGGTTTCGAATTGTTTTTAACGGAAAGTAAAGTAACGCGAGACGAACAAAATTAGACGACAAATAAAAAAAAAAGAAACGCCACAGCAGATCAGTGCGAAATGCCGGTGGATCATAATAATAATATTGTTTCCGAGACCGTGCGAATCGGTCGGTAATTTCTGAAATTGGTCGAAAAAACCAAGCGAAACGTTAACGATGCGATATTATTATATCGTTTCCTTTGTAATGCGGACGTTCGACGGCGGAGACTGGGACGTTAAAACACAATGTCAACCCATTACTCGCGCCGGACGGTCGAATCATCTCTATTCGTGTTTTTTGATTATCTGTAGAGAAAAAAAAAAGTGTCCGAAATTGAATAAATACATAATAGTTGGCGATGTAAAGATATTTGCAAAGTATTTCGATGAGTATTGTAATGCGCGACCGGCCCGGCCAATATCGCAAGTCAGTTAGCATAAATTCGTTTTGTGCATACGAAACAAAATGAAAATTCGACACACGGACAATGAAAGCACTGACATTTTTCGAGCGTTTTTTTTTTCCTCGCATAATATGAATTCACTTACACAATTTAAAATCGACCGGGAAAAAAAATTGCTCCGATCGAAATATCATAAAAACGACGCGAATCGTTTATTGTAATGTAACGAATTCGTATTTTTCGTTCGATATCGTGATATTATTGTCGACTTTGCGAACAAATACCGCGTAACAATTACCTAAATATTTTAAAAATTTATCCAATTAGCGCCGGACGCGTCTGAACAGAGAGCACAAGAATATCATGCGTTTTCGTTAGAAACCGCATTCGTGTGTAACAGCTATATTAATATTAATCGCTACGGAACGGATAGCGAACACCAAAACATTGACATTTAGAAATGAAAACCCCGATGCTCCTACCGAATTTAATCGAGTCCATACGCATTGCTTTGAAAACGTTTTAATAACCAAAGCGTTATACGGAATACTACTATGGTGTATGGATTTTGTTGTTATTCTAACCCGCGGTTCGGACAAGGTGGTTGTGCTATTATTACTACCGGTGGAGATTTAACATCGATCACAGTACGCGCGCTATCGAGAGAGATTCAGTGTTTCTTTGTGCATTTTTTTGTTTTTATTCTATCGCTGTTTTTGTGAGTCGTAAATAGTAAATTTAAATACCAAACACAATTATCGTAATAGCGAAAAATCTCCGGAGCTTGGTATAGTGGTTCATATACGGCTCGACGCGTCGCATCAAAAATTATTAAACATTTTTCTACTATATCGATTCGTCTTAGTTTTTTTCAAATAGTACCTTCGGAGTGTTGTTTTGTTGGTTAGTTGAATTATGGTCAAACGTGCAGACTTACAACGTTGGGCGGTACGTACGCGCGAGAACGTAAAAAGTACAATCGAGTTCGCGTTAAAACCAGACAGTCGAGAAACCCAACTCGAACGGAACAATTCAAAACCGTTTCCGGGCAAGAAACTTCCGGAAACGTTTTATCTACTCGCCGGTCGAAATGTTTTTCTCGAATAGCCCGCGCGTCCAAATCAAACACGACTAAATTCTAGATCACGCGTCTCAGTCGAAGAAATAAAATACGTAAATCTTATGTTATGTTGTCGTTCTTTGCAACCACAGAATTAATTGAACGCGATATTTAATTTGTTCGTGAATTCGGCGATAGACGTATAAAATAACGACCCGCGTTTATGTTAAATACGTAAAATAACAATCGACAACAGACAATACGACCAAAAATAATACAATATGATATTAAATACCGTCGCGTTTTTTTTTTTTTTTTTGTATTCTATTTTATCGTTTCGTATGAAAAAATATGAAAAATAAAAGCGATATGGTGCTGTTACGTTATATAACGCTATTACAAAAATGTAAAAACTACTTCGATATGGGCCGTCGTAATATGCGCTGTACACACGGCGTTTGATTATTCGGCCACCGCATACAAATTCAACAATATTACAGTGTCGAAATATATAAGTATATTATATTATGCGCGAGAAGAGTATATAGTATTGCTTTAAAATATTATGAATAACATTATGACACTTCGCATGCACCGAACAGATTCAATATAATATGTTATACATAAATTTAAATACACTATATCTAACTCGACGTAATCAAATATTGTACCCCGGCCCCGGCGAGACGCGTTCGCGTCAAAAGACAATATTCGAAAGCCGTCTCTCAAAGTGAAAACGAAACGCGCCGGCGGCGGCGCGGAATTCGTGAAACGAAAACTAATCAAATCGCAATATATAGCACGTTGTTATTATTATCATTATTATTGTGTTAACGTTCTCGCTGGGGGTTTCGTATGTTGTTTTGTTTTTTTTTTTTTTTTACGTCCGTACACTGTCGGTACACGTCTCTGGACTGTGTACGCAACCAAAAACTCGCGACGCGTTTAACACCCGTAAATATGGAACCCATCACTCAAACGCGCCCTGAACATGGCAGTATCCTTTGCGATCGTCTCGTCAACCTCTATACACACGTCCCGGGAACGTCGAGTGACGGATTTCGACCGTGCACCTCGGATACGAGTCGACGGTCTGGTGCAACTTTTTGTTTTCTCGCCAACACCCAAACGTACTGAATTCGAATGTCGGACAATCGTTTATTCCTGTAGGACCATGCGTTTTTGAATACCTGCGAGTGCTGTGATCATAATAAACGACATAATAACCATCGTGTTAACTCTAACTAGCCGAAATCGCACAATAGCGTCTGTAACGATATATTATACGTAATATATTATTTGTATGGAACTTTTAACTTTTGGAAAAAAAAAAAAAAAAAAAAAACGAAGCGAAACAAAGTTGTGTGGTTTGTTTTGATTTAGTGGAGCCACGCGGAGAACACGGAACAACAGCAGGGGATAAATTTTGACGCGGCTAAAGACAAAGTGAACGGTTTCATGAAGAACATCAAGCAATCCGCGTCGGAATCGTTCACCTCGGTCAAAGAATCCGAGACCACCAAAAAAGTGGGGTCGCAAGTGTCGGGCTTCTTTAGCAACGCGTTCAACAAGCTGAAGAACGCTTTCGGCTCGACCAGGACCAACCAGGACGATCTGACCAAACAGGAGGCCATCAAGGCGTTCGACGATTACGCTCAGAACCAAAAGAAGAACTGAGCTGACGAACGGCAGGACTCCGATCGGCTAGTAAACACGATCCATTTTCTAGACCGATTTCCTTCGGCACCAACTTAAGCATTTCGTATCGACATTTTACGTTTAGATTACGTATTATACGTGTGTATACGCTCGTTTTATTATGTTGTTTTTTGTTTCCATTAATTATTATATTTATATAAATATTCGTGTATAAAATTGTACACACTGTCAATAAAAATCAATATGCCGTCGAAGTGCAATTTGTTGTTGTTGTTTACGTCGTCCAGAACCGGTAACACAGACATATACTGCAGGCGTATCTATCATTTAGCCGCGATATTTTTATTTATTTGTTGAAAATTAAACGGGTCGGACTCAATCGCACACGTACGTACGTAAATAAGTATTATATACATATGTAAATTTGATGTACTGGCACAGAAATTAATTTATCCATGTGAAAAAGGAAAAAAAGATATTAATTATAAACAGGTTTTTTTTAAATTCGAGCCGTATAATAATCGAATAGTACAACAACAAGTTGCCAGGTGCACGTCTTGAACTAGTAGCAAAAAAAAAATAAGAAAATATCAAACTTATAAATTTTATCAACACAATGTTCGTCGTAGTTCTCAGAAGCATGTGATTGTAAGTGTAATTTGATTTTTGGTCTGTGTTTTTTTTAATGTGAAACAAATTATTAGACTCGGAGAAACTGAACTATCGCGGTATTATTACGTTTTTCGTGCATGTAATCTTTAAACTCCATCCATCATGTCGTTGACAATAATAATAATATTCTGTTTAAATGAACTAAAATTCTCTTATTTTTTTGGGAGTACACAAGTGCTTAGAAATAACTATTCGTTTATACGACGATTTATTTTTATTTTTTATTTGACTTTGTAGAATGTTAAAATAGATAATCATGTCGACATTATGACGGGGTATAGGTGCATATAACATTACGAATATTAAACTTTACGAGTTGTTTACACTTTTTAATATGCACAACGAACGCCGTTAAAACTTAATGTATTATTATACACATTTTGTGTATAATTTATGAACACAATAACAGCTTATAATCGACCGTGTCCGGATGTCTGAAAATATCAAACAAAGTTCATTAAAACTGAAATATTAAACGCACGTTTTTTTTTACGGGCTTTAGATACGTCCGGTCTTGTGCACAGCTTCCTTGTACGAGCGTAATAATCGGGATAGTGCAGTCAATCGCTAGAGTATAATACGGAAAACTTTTTATTTGCATCACATTTCTTCACCTTTGTATATTTCACTCGTTTACTCGTGCACGACGTTCACGCTATATTTTTATTTACGAAGGAAACTTGATAATTCTGATGTTCAATTAATTTTAAACTGCATTCGACTAATGCACGTGCTTGTTAAATACCTACCCAACTCATTAATCGACGCATTATATAATATTAGTAACGAAAAAAGTTAACATATCACACCATAAAAATGAAATAAATGAAGTTAGTTTGTATTACAATGTATGTATTATGTATTACGTACACTATGGTAAATATTTAAGATCTTCTGATTCAGACTTTTTTTTTTTATAATATTTATATATTATATGAGAACATCAGCTATATTATTTAAATATTTATTCATAAAAAATAGATAAAACTATACGCCATTAAAGCGAAGATAAAACAATAAGAACGAGCGTATTTGTTTACATTATATTATAAAGTGTATTATAATATGATATAAATGTAAGAACTCGGTTCATCCAAATGATTTCTCGAACTGAATCGTTAGTTTTTTACTCGTATTTTTTCTGTGATTTTTCAAACGGTGGATTCGCCAGAACATAATATGCCAAGGAAGGAAAAACACATTGCTGTTTGCTTTTTTTCTTTTTTTTTCTCAAAGAGATTTAATCATTTTAATTATCGCGTCACCAAAATTAAATAAATGTTGTAAAATATATCACCCGAAACAATATGGTTTATTGTAAATCAATTGGAAATAAATGAAATCACTACCCGTACGAATTACATTGAAACCGAATGCGAATCGAATTTACCGTTCGACGTCGTCGATTCGAAAAATCCATTGTGCCGATATACTTGTAAATTTGTTTAGTATAATGCACTGTGTTTTGACGACGGGGAAAGTCACGAGCGTCGGATGACGCGACAAAAGATACGTCGTCAAAAGCCTTCACAACGCGTCTAGAAATCGATCGCGCTACCATAACGCTGCACCATACCAAATAGGTTCCTGCGTTGACTTTTCACTCGAAATAACGGCCGGAAAACCGTCGGTGAAACTGTTGCACGTCGTGATTCGCTAGTAGTTCGCTTGTAATCGCTCTGTTCAACTTGCATAACGTAGTTGTTTGTGACATTACTCGCATTTTCTTTCCTTGTCCGTCCCCGTCATGAACTAACGTTTTACCCTCGTTCTCGTCCCGTCGAATGTCCCTTTCGATTTGCGAAACGTACACACGATTAATTATTCTTTCAACAACGATCCACATATTTTTAACTTTACCGTCTTTCGAGTTATTTTTAATTTTCGTTCCAATGTCGTACTGATATGACGTATGTCATAAACGACATGAACGAACGTAAAGTCGAAAACCCAATAACGGAGCAGGCCGGGCAATTACGTAAAAAAAAAAAAAACAAACACTTTTGTAATACGCTTACACGCACTCGACTTACACTATCTCGTTGCACTTTTATTCGCACTCGCCCAACGGCCGTCTGGTTCTTCGTGTTCATTTTTTACCCCTATCGAATAATCCGCATGTCACGCTCTTTCTTGGAAAACAGGTTGCACGCAGCTAAACGTCATCTAATACTATTATATTGTCACGTGAATCCAATAACAACGTAATTAAAACGACACGCTGCACAGGTGGCATTGCGCGTTCACGTATAATGTCCGATATTTTATTGTTTTCTGCAGCTGGCCGCGTGCGACGACAGCAAACAACAACAACAACAGCCCTCCATCGTCGACGAACTACCGAAGGACATTATTAAGGACTCGACAACGGGCGCCCCGAGCACGTTCAAAGACAAATTCAAAGGATTCGTGTCGTCCGTCAAGGAGGGCGCGTCCGACGCGTTCGAATCTGTGTCGGACTCCGTGTCCGACGCCTCGCACAAGCTGGACGAGAAGCGCAAGGAGGTGGTCGCCGGCACCAAGAACATCGTGAACGGCGCCATCAGCAAGATCAAGAGCACGTTCAACAAGGATAAGAACGACTCCGCGGAAAACATTTCCGGGACGTCTCACGCTTCCTCTTCGGAAGAACAGGTCAAGAACACCCAGGAAGTGTTAAAGGAAGAGAAGAAAACTCTCTAAGGGGGTTGTTTATTTTTTTTAAATTTTTTTTATAACATATCGCGAACGTTGCTTTTTACAACGCGATATCAATACAAGTGTCTTCACTATTATTATTATCCTCATTATATCCTAAGATTTTAAAATTTTACTCATACTATTATGATGTGTAAACAACCTATTACGTAACTTCCGAATCCGGTTTTCCATAACGTCATATAGTTTTAAATGTGTTTTTACTTTCGTGCTACTCTCTATTACATTATATATTATTACTAAACGTAAAACACTTTTTTTATAAATGCTTCATGAGAAAAGAAAAAAAAAATTATACATATACTTACTTGTTTATTTTTTTGGTAAATTTACAATTGGTAATGAGTAGTATGTTTTCATACGTACCGTAAACCATAATACTCTGGACGAATGAACGAGTAAAAAAAAAACGGCAAGTATCGTTTGTCCGAGAATGTATTGTTTATTCAAAAATGGTTAAACAATTTAATTATCGTCGTAAATATATACTAAAACGTGTAAACTTAAAAAAATTATTATTTTCTCGAATTAGCAAAAAATAACTAAAATCGAATACATTAAAAACGATTATACTGTGAATTTTAAAAATCTCAGTTACATTTTTCAAAAGTAATTATACTTTGATTTTCACTAATTTTTTCAATACTTTGTAATCTCTATAAATTACTTTATGTTTATAAATAAAATATTTTTACTAACAAAAGGATTAAGATTTTTAATTCTTATTTTGATTCATTTGTATGTTTAGTTTAATACATCGATTTCAACAAATTGCCAGCACAAATGAATTTTTTTTTCATCAATACTAATAATGTTCATATCTAAAAATTATGACACTTGAAAACAACACAGTAAGAAAAATAAGTAAATTACAGATAAAAAAAAAACCATATCGTTTAGAAAACAATACCCATGTTTTCTGTTCGATATACATATTTCATACGGTGCCATTCATCTTTTTTGTAGAAAAAAAAAAATATCAATATTTCACTGTGCAACACTAGATAATACGTATAACTCGGTGGCTCGATGATAAACGTTATAAGAAATATGTGACTAGTGTGTTTTTGATAAAAACCTAGTGCGTGCGATCCGATTTCATACAGAAGAAAAAAAATATGTTTTCAACATTTGAGTAGGCTATTTAAATATTTGTTAGCATAATAGTGTGACCTATTCAGTTTCTAGGACTTTCGTTCTCGCGGCGGGTGATATCGAATCAGGAAAAAAAAATGTTTTCACTTCGCTCGAAATTTAAACGTTAGGTACAATGTACGCTATACATTTATCAGCATTATGAAGATTTCGCAACACACAAATACGGTTGTAAATAAACTAGTTTTCATCCATAAACAAGATAAATATTTTATCATTTAATATTTTTTTCAATACAAATATTAACGATGTTGATAATTTTAAAAATTTGGATAAAACAAAACGTAAAATTTGAATTATCGAACAGCGGTTTGCAACGTATGGCAAATCGTGTATTCGCCTCGGTCTCGAGTTTATCTTCACCTCGACTCGGCACATTTGAAGAATATCAACATGTCCTACATTTAAAACGATTCGCAATTATTGTTCAATTTTAATGTTTTTTTTAAAATATCGGACAAAATTGTTCGTATTATTAAACACGCGACTTTCAAAAAAAACGGGTGTGCGATGAAGGTTTTTTGGTATTTTGTCTATTATACATCTTTGTCTCGTTTCACCCGTGAAAAAAATTTCACAAGTAAAACAGTAAGTAATCTGGAAAGAACTCAACGTTGCGCCATCTGACCTAAATGGAAAAATCTCGCGTGCTATATGCTATATTTTGTTTCGGTTGACATAATGGCGCTCGTGAAATTGTTCAATCAAAACGACAACTATTTTACACTGTCCTCCGACGAAAATCGTAGACACGCAGCGCAGTGATTCAAAGTGCGAAACGAAAAATATTATTACGGTTCCCAGATTGTTTTGCACTTGTGTTGTTATTGTCGTCTTCTCGTGCGCCTCCGGCGGCGGCGGACTGAAAATATTAATCTGTTCAGTCGATTAAACAAGCAATATAATTGTCCAATCAAAATACGTCCGAATCGTGGCACCGATTGCGACCGTTTTTCGCAGTCGAACATCTGAGATGACAACTCGTATCGTCTAATCTAAAATCTATCCGGATCGATAACAATAACGATTGACAACTGGTCGCGTCGTTGTTTAGTCCTCGTTCGACACGCGCGCGAGTCAGTACGCCTGTCTAATGCAGTTTTCGATTTGACTTTTTGCACGTCCAGCCATCACGTCCTCGCCATCAGCAGAAGAAACGAAAAAAAAAAAACAACAAAATGACCAGTCGTGTGTTGAGGGGCGTCCTGGCGGTCGTCTTAACGACATCTATTCTACGCGTAAGCACAACAAATATCGATTATACGTAATATTATGCCATTTTTTATTTTTATTAAATTCCCATCAAAAATTTTTGATTGATTTCTTCTCTTCTCCGACGGGCTTTAACTATTGGACACGCGATCGGTTTTAACGTTTGGCTAGCGGTGAAACGATGCAAAGAAAATTAAAATTTTGTACTACTCTGCGTTCTACATAATACGACCGTTAAATGTATTTCTCAGAAATAACGTTGAATAATAATATCGCATAATTTATAGTGTTTTATTGTTATTTTCATTCGTTTGTGACATTATACGACTGTCGATTTACACTGCATAAATAAAATCAATAGATTCCTCGTTTCGCTCAGAGTCTAGTAAAATACGGATTTTCATGTGAGCGAATATCGTCGTACGTATACAATATAATATAATGTATACGGATCGTATTTTCATCGATCCCAATAATATCGCAATAAAACGCTTAATCAACGGTTTTTTTTTTTGTTTTTTTTTATTGTTTTCGAATCGACACAATACGATGAGCACACGACTAAACTATACGCAGGACCGACCGCGAAGAGTCAACAAATCTACGTATGACATTATGTTTATTTCGCGTTATCGATTCGCTTTTTTTACCGTCGCGTTTGCTATTAATTTAAACACGTCCAGCGCCCAGTGTTGTAAACATTTCGACACACAGTATTCAAATACACTCTTAAACTCTTCGAACAACTATATTACTATATAATAATATGTTACACGCGTTTGACTCATTCCTGGCGGAAGAAAGTGTTTGAAGGACCGTTATCAAATTTTCCATAAAAACGTCCCCATCTTTTATGGCGACAATTCAATATCGTCCGCAACGTACCAGATAATGACAATCAACATTTCAATTTGTACTCGTATTTTTTTATCTTCTATTATTAATATTCAAATATCTCAAGTACTTTTGAATAATCGATATTTTTTCTTTGAACTTCTATGCAAGTATCTTTTGCAACACCGGACATTATAATATCTGTATCGTTCTATAATATATTATATGACCGTCCTTCTGACAGTATATACCTGTTGTTCACGTCGATAAAAACCAAACCGCCCAAAAACAATACGATCTATTATGAATTCAATAATCAACAATATTTATTTCAAAACTCACGTCGTCGCGCGAAATAACATCGAACCGTTAATTTCAACAAATCGTATTTTATCCGATTTATTTGCGCCGTTTTTATTCTATTGTTTTCCATGCGTTGCGGTAATAATCACAAGACAGTAGTGGATAATCGTAAGATAACGCAAACATTTAATTCGTTCTATAAACAAATGTAAATGCACGACGCCAACAACGATCACCGACGTACGTCCTCGACGAGACGTTGTAAAAATAAACAGCGTAACTAAATACTGTAGAATAATTACACGCGTTATGCAAAAGACTCGTACGAAATCCAGATATTCAGACGATAACACAATATGGTCCGTGTGTTTACGAGTGTCGAATTCAAATCGAAATTGTATAAATACGTACGTATAATATATTATACACGATTCGTATTAATTTAATCTGTACGTATAGCATAAAAAAAAACAACGAGTATCTTGATGTTATAATAATAATAATATTTTGTGTAATGCGTAGGTACGTTATTTTTACGACGCATTAGAATATTATCACGAAAAATCATCAACTACACAATTATTATTACTCCGCGTCGCCATTATCTCAAAGCAAATTTTAATTACTGCACTATCGTTTATCTGACGAATGTTATCTAAAATAAATATTTATTACACTTGCTAATGAATGACCCCTAGGTACCTACCGAGAAATGACTATTTAATTAAAAACCAAGAATAACAATTATTATTTTCTAGTACCATCACAATGATTATATTCATAGAACAATAACGATGCCCAACGTTATTATAATATTATAATCCGTGTATTTATACATAAACCGCGGTTAACAATTAAGCCATTCGTTATTTTAACATGTTTATTAGTTTCTTTTTTTTCGAAATTACGAAAATACTACAATAAGTGATAATGAAATCAATTCTTTCATTTTTCTACGATCGGACAGACGAATGGATACAAAATGTTTATCGACGAGTAACGTTAGATAGTGGAAAAACAAAATTGAAAAACGATTTACTCGAGTGTACACGGTGCTCTTTTACTTTTCGTTCTACACAACATTGTGTCGTAGTACACACGAATTCAAATCGACGACGACGACGCGCGACGGTCGTATTTTCACGTGGAAGCTAGTCGACGTCGACGTCGTACGTACGACGGCGCTAAAATTGTTTTGTATTGTGACGACTACGTTGTATGATATTATTGTTTGCAGCAAGTGGAGTGTAGAACCGTGCATCCGTCCCCGTTACAGACTTTGGTGCAGGAAGTGGGAAAAATCGGAAAAAAGACGGTCGATTTGCTCTGTAGACCGATCGTGATACTCAACGCGCGCCAAACGCCGAAGAACGTGGTCGCGGGAGCCGCGAAAAAGACCAAGTCCAACACCGTGTCGAACGGTTTCAAGCGGAAGAGTCCGGTGAAAACGCGTTTTTCGGAAAAACGAACGGACATCTCGGCGAAGAAGCCAGCGCGTCGACGGCCGATCGATATCAGACCGTTAATTTAACACTATATTTGTATACTGTTTCGACGGATTGAAATTCATACGCTCGTGTCGTGTTTCCGTATTGTTATATTATGGTTTACGCGATTCGTCGTTTTATGTATTGGACATTAATCTCGGCTGTGAAATTCGACTTCATCGCGACGGATGATATGACCTTCAACAGATCACGCCTCGTTCAATACCGATCGTAAAGTTTCACTGGTAAACTATTGATTTTCGACACGCGTTTTTATTATATTTTATCGAAATAAATTTACTACTATTTGTACATTTTTTTGTTTTTTTTTTTTCAAATTTATTCACTACACGTAAACCGGAGTATTGTTGCGAGTTAAACTATTTCGGTGTATTATTGCTTGACGATCAAATTCTGATGTAACTTTAACGCGTACAATCCCGGTGTGTGTGTAGTTATTAGTTGAATTTGAAAACCAAAGACACGTCTGTCACGCGTTTTTTGAGTATAAAATTATTTGAACACTCGTCGAACGGTCGAAAAAATCGTATCCCACGCCAATGGAATAAACAACAACGTTTTACTGGTTGAAATACATTGATAATCATTTAAGCCTATAAACATATTATTCGTACAATTTTATCAACACACATGTGAGTATCGTCTTTGTAGTCTGTGCAAAGTTTAATATATATCCGGCGAGACGTATTTTCCTAATTCGTGAAATGTTGATAACGTTGTAACGAAAAAATTACTACATTTATCAAACATTTTTTAAATACTTCTGGTCAGTTCTTATAACCTAATTTCGTCGATGAGAGAGAGAGAGAGAGAGAGAGAGAGAGGGAGAATCGGTGCGATTAAAATTAAGTTCGTGTTGTTTTCAACACCGCGGAATTCGGTTGTCGACGATAGAGAACACTCGACATCGTACGACTTGCGAAACCACAAGGTATTCTGATCATTGCGATGGTTCTGCGAGGCGACAGAAGTAAAAAAAAAAAAATAAACAAACAACAAAACGATAACAAACGTTTGACGCGTTCGTAGCGTAAGACGTTTATGTTCAATTAAGGGCAATCATTGAATTACCAGCGTGATTCGCCCTCTTGAAATCATTTAATTCGTCAGTGCGCATAAGTGACTGTAAAAGTCGAACTCGCAGTCCGACAATAACGACTAAATATTATCGCCTGCAACTGAACTAATACACAAATCAAATGATAAAAACGTAAATTTGTCGCAGTAGTATGAAAACGAGTCGCAATACGTACGTACGTTTGCTGAGTCACACTCTTTGAACGAATAAAAAATTTACTCAATTAATCCGGTCGATTACGTAGATTTCTCGACTCGGAAAACATACAATGAAATCCGTACAAGACGGACGGACCTTAATAATATGGGAGCCCGTCTTAGACGGATATTTCTTAGGGGCCCCGTTGGATTTGCCCTCAAGACGCAGTTTTTACCGTATGAAAACTGGCGTGCAAATCGTCGGGCAATAATGCAATGGATCATGGATTATTATTTAAACTGCCAAAAACTGAAAAATAAATATTTACTCGAAGCCGATGAAAACAAAAGACGCAGGCGTTGACAAACGCCTGCGTTGTTTTGTTCCATTTTCTTAAGTTATCAGTTTGAAAATCAACATCGTATTTACTAATGTTTTAATGATAAAATAAAAATATTACTCTACATAAACGCGTCCGATATAAATCGTTCGTGCAGTTTCAAGTGCGAATAATTCATGTAATATTAGAAAACGATTTTATAACGTTTTGCGAATAATTATTAGAAAATATTTTAGTCGAAATCATAGTTAATATATTTACTATACACTATTAAGTATCTGACAAATTACGCGCGATCGACGGCTTAAGAGGACTAGGAAAAAAAAAATACATAAAAATCTATCTGTAAACAGTTTTTATATATAATGTGTAGATAATGTAAAAAACGACTTACCGTTCCGTAAGTAGAAAATAGACGTGCGTTTGATTAGGAAAAAAAAAATGTTATAAAATCAAAGAATGGGTGCGGCGCATTGATTTTGACAAATACTTGTGTAAAAAAAAAAAATAGAAAATCCATCCCAGTTGCGATAAAATTACGCGCCGCCGCCGTACGGTTTCTTGAGAGTAAAGTCGAGTCGGTATAATATTATTATTTACGAATAAATATTATCATTATTTGAACACAGACAAAACTCGTTGGTGTGATAAATCAAATGCACGAATTCCATTGAAATCTCGAAACTACTACAATAATTACTGCTACTCGTTCAAGGCTTTTTTTTTCGCCATGCAAACCGCGAAATATCACAACTATAGAACAGCATTACTATCGGCTACTACAATCGCTAACGTCAATCAAGGTCGTGACTTTAAACACACGACGGATGTTTTAGGAGAACGTAATAATGTAATCGGCACGAGAGATTCTGGTTAGATTATTTTATTTTTTATTTTTTTTTTTTTAATTTGACGCGTGTAAATCAAACAGGAAATAAACCTAAATCCATACATAAAGCAATCAATACATATAAATAACGCGTCAACGTGTGTGTATACACGCCGTGAAAATACTGCGACTGATTTTCATATGCGTGGAAAATAAAATCATACTTACACTGACGATGAGAATCTATTCGATAATATAAAAACTATCCGAATTTATGGAACATTTGAATATTCGAACCGGTAAAAGCCGCGGAGGCTTTTATCTTCGTAACGAAATACTGTCGATTCGTCAATTTTTTACACAGAGTAGATAAGAAATTAAGAAACCAGACGTCCGTGAAGTTGGTCCTGTAACTATACGCGACGGTTTCGCGAATGGTCCCTAGCAAGTAATTTACTGGTGATTTTCGTAAAAATTACGAGTTTTTGTTTTAAATTTTATAACACCTTCATTTGTAATTAATTCCAATCGGTACTATTATTATTATTATTCCAACAATTATAAAAACCATTCAACGAAGCCGGAAATAAACTGTAGATATAAGTCCATTGTTGTGTTATTTCCCGTATTTTAATTGTATGATGTACATATGGTAGTAAACCGTCACATTCGAAAAAAGACTATAAACGAAGGCCAGCATAACATATGTATGTATCTTACATCTTAAATTATTCTAATAATGTAATATTCTGATGAGTTATTATTGTGGCACACATATTCATGTTATTTCGTATTGTATTATAAAGGCATCCAATCAATCGATAAGATATAAAACTATAAAGTTTAAAAAATCCTCACATAGAATTCGAACTTGAGTTGCAAGATTTCGAAAAGATCGGATTTAACATAATTGTTGTTTTCAATGCCGTTTAATTACAACGCCATTAAGACTCACTTAAACTCGAACTGATTGAATCGCAATACGATTTACAATATTAAAGCAACGTTTTTAAATTACTTTTTAAATTGGAGTTTTGCAAATCACTGTAGAAAAGCAGTAACGTGTCAATGTTTGGGTCTTCATATTCGCGCAAACAAATATTTTCTCCGACGAAATCCACACGACTACACTAGAAAACGAAATATTATCTGTTGATAACCTTTTTGTTCATACGTTTGAGATCACAGTAACTAAGAAAAAATCTTGAATGAAATCGATCTAATTTTTCACATTAATTAGTTTCGTTTTTATATTAACATTTACTCTTTATCTATGGCTAATGATTTCAACGTAGAAAACACAATAAGATGTAATTATATTGCGAAACCTGCTAAACATTTTACGGAATACGACGAAACGAGATTTTCGTTACCTACCCAATCACCTCGTTCGCCGGAAACCTCGCTGCTTTTCTAAAGCTCCGGTTTCGAAAAATATCCTAGACACCTCGCGATCTCACATAGTTTTTTTTTCGAAAATGAAATTGTTCAAACATAAATCACGCGTAACAGATGAAAACCTACAACAACGTCAATTACGTTGTGCAAATACAAGCATGTCTATAGATTTGCAAAACCTTAGTGAAAGAGTTGAGAAACAAATATCCCACTAAATTGTAAATCGTAAATAATAATAAATAAAGTCATTCCGTTTATTTTAATTGCTAAAAGATCAAAACCTTTTTTTTGTTTTGTACAAATCTAAAATATGTAATTTAGTATGCGGCCCGTGAGCTCATAATATATTTCCAAAGTGGCCCACAAGATCATTTGGGTTGGCCACCCCTGATCTAGCGGCTCTCCTACCCCCGACCCGGGTGACAATGGTCTCGCCGGAAAAGGACCAAGCACGTTGTTATCATCACCGCGCCGCGTCGGAAAACGCGTCGGTCCTCCTCCGACGACGTTGTGTTCGAGACGTGACGGTTTGTTTTTGTTTTTTCATTAGAACGCGTCGGCGGCGGCGACCGTCGTCGGCGACTCGACTGGCGGACGCCCGCCGGCGACCAGCACCAGCACGCCGTCTGTCGAGCGGCTGACCGGGACGCCACAGGACGCCGCCGCGGACGCGTCCAATGGTCGTCGGCGGACGGGCGGCGGCGGCGGCGGCGGCGGCGGCGGCGCGGACGGCCGGTCGCCGGGCACGAACGCGCTGGACCGGCTGCAGGAGACCAAGGGACGCACGGCGGTGGCGGCCAAGCGGGTGATGGACGAGGTGGTGGGCAAGCTGCAGTCGGCCATCGAGGACGTGCGGCGCACCGTGAGCGGCGACGACGAGGACGACGCGGGCGGCGACAAGCGCGTCAGCAACGCGCTGGACAGCCTGCTGCGGGCGGTCGGCTCCGAGAGCCGCGCGGCGTTCGAGTACGCGTCCGACGCGCTCAACGAGACGGCCGACCGGGCCAAGGCGGCCGTCGAGAACAGGGCTCAGCTGCGCAACCCCAAGCAACCGTGACCGGCGCGCGTCATCCGTTCTTCGCGGCGCGCGTCGGCAACAGCAACCGTCCGGACGATAATATAAAATACGGTTGTCTGCTCTCGTCTCGGCGATTTTCAGCGCGCTCACATATTATTATTTATTATTATCTTCGTCTAGATCATAGGTTCTTAACCTTTTCTGGGCCATGGACCCCTTTGAAGTATAAAATATAATCACGGACCCCCTCTCTAAAAAAAATATTTATATCATTTTTAAATAAAATTATTTTTCAACGATAATACTACCTATAATATACTATGAATTGATTTCATACAAATTTATTTTTGGATAATTTTAAAAAACAAAACTCACAACCACCCTGTGGTACCCTGGGGTCCACGCACTGATTTTTGCGTTTTTTTTTTTTTGTAAATTATGCAATTTATGCACAATTTCTTGCTCTCGTGTTCCGCCTCTTGAAAGACAATCACGGGGTAAACCGGTCGTTATTTCGTGTTTATTGTCAAACTGGCAATGCAATAATTACAAAACTACAAAAAAACTAAAATAGCCTTTGTGCTATCGTTAAAAATTATTAAAATGAAAAATTGAATGGTTTTTATTTTTTTTTGAGGGGTCCATGGTTATATATTTTACTTGAAAGGGGTCCATGACCCAGAAAAGGTTAAGAACCTATGGTCTAGATGAAACTCTAGTTATCCGCGAGTCGTCCAATGTTTAGAAAATATTATTATATTCGCCTTTTTCTCTAAACAATATAAACACAAATATAATATTATTACAAAAAGAACTTTTTTTTCCATGTTCTAATAAAGTTTATTTTATGTTTATTTTTCAAACGTTTTTAATGACGTGTTTTTTTTTTTACCTAAAACTAGTAACACAGTGAATATTTGCAAAATTTAACACGAAATTATCTGATATTTATCTGAGTGAAAATTTTTGATTTGTGTATAGAAATATTTCCACCGCCGTGATACACCACAGTAATGTTTTGTAAAAAATCTGCCGTTATATTACGAGATTATTCTTTCTTTTTTTTTAAATACATTTTTGATTACATTCATATTATTTCGATTGGCCGGTGCCAGTATGAAATTGAAACGGGCCAAAGTTTATCCGAAATGTTGACAATAAAACCCTTTACGGAATTTCTAAACGAATTTAATGTAAGAAACGTTTTTCTAACGCTTACCACGAAATAAAAATAAAACAATGCTAATTACGTATGGTTTTTTTGATGGATGAAAAATGATTAGAATGTTTAGAAATGCAATATGAATTTTGACAAACGACAAAGAAAGTCGTCAGTGTGTTTATTTATAAAACGACCGTCTTTTTAAAATATTTAAAACAGCGTTTCCTAAACTTTTTTTCCAATGACCCGCCGTTGAAATATTTAACACCTCGCGTAGTCGTGTCACGCCATACAATAAATTATTAGTAGGAATTTTATTATAATTTGGGGGCTCGGGGCACATTAGCTAGGGACACACACAAAACTCGAATTGAAAACGAACAACATTCTACTACAAACTCAGGTAGTAGGTACTTTTTTTTTGGTCGATAAACAAACACTTCGAACAAATAAGATAAGAGTATTTATTACGCTATAGTTTATTACGTCTTAAAACCGCTTCGTGCGTTTGTATTTCAGCGTGTCGAGTGCCAGAAGTTGGAAGCATTTCATGATATTAAACACCACCTGGAAGACGTGATAGCGAGAAAAACGGGCATCGCGGTTGACGATCAACCGGACTTCAAAAACTTGATCACAAACCCGATCGCGCAATGGGACGCAGAGGCCGAAGCGGCCATCAGAGACGGTACCGACTCGTTAATGAATTCGTTTCGGATGACCAAGGATGCCATTCAAAAGTCCACGGACAGTGTTAAACTTGACGTAGAACAAGACAGGAATACTAAAAAAGCATAATAATTCGAACAACGGTCGGTGGCTTTTGCATTCGCCAAACGCAATATTATCGTTTCTTATTTTTCGATAAAATATATGTTATATTTTATAAAATACTATTATGTTATTGAAAATTATTTATTAGAGCGTTTCGATGTGAAAAACCACCTTTATCTCGCGTGTCATTCATAACGATAGTAGTTGACGGCAAGTCACATTTTAGTTTTAATTATTGCAATGAATTTGCAATAAATTTTATTAAATAGTAGGTACATTATATAACAATAATTTATTACATCGGACATGGCCGGAGACTAAAATATTTTTATATTTACTTCAAAAACACTTATCGAAATATACCGTCTTATCCTTAAATATACACTCTCTCAGAGTATTATAATATGCAGTTTTATAAATGATAACAATTGATCGAGTATATTAAAACGTGACGGATTAATCATTTCATTCTATGGCCCTTTAATTCAGATAATAAATCATGCATGATCATCATGATATGTAGTAAATAATAAGCTTATGCGATTATTAAAAAAGAAAAAGAAACTGTGACGAATTAATCATCAAAGTAAATTACTATAGTCAAAAGCTAATATATTTAACACTACGATTTCCAACATAATACAATTATAATACCTGAATGGAAAAATAATTATATATATATTATTATTACTAAGTACCTTATTATTACTAGTTTAATCATACGATACATTAGACATAAGTGCTTCGACTTTGTTTAAATCTCTAAATAATCCAGACTTGAATCTATCTACGATAGATAAATTATATATTAAATATTAAATCTTTCTTTCTAAAATTCATTTAATCCTTTACATCTATTATTTAATGCTCCTCGTACATTTTCTCGCCGCGTATTTAAACAAACAAAACAACCCGTGGTCTGCAATAAAAAAATATTTATCTGTTATCGCGTCATCGTCGTTCAACATTCATTTATCTCATTCATTAATTATGGATCGTTTTCAGAAACAATTTGCGTGTCTCGTTTTAATTACCTTAATGAATAAAGACTATTAGAAATAACAATACGCGTATAATAAGTGAAAAGAAAAAAAATTCATTACGCAAAAACGATATCATTGTGCCAGTGAATTAAAATTTCAACCGTATTATGCAATTACTTTAAAACAAACGACCGGTAGAAAAATAAATATTACTACTATAACGACATGCGTGTGTTGGATCTACTTCTAGTAGTATTTAAGGGGAGTTTTAACAGATCGTTTAGTGAAAAATATTCTAAAAAATAATTTGAAAGTAAAGACGATACATTCCCCCTCCTCGCCCAAAATCTTTTTTAATTGGTTTTTTTTCCACTCTTTCAATTTCGGGTAATATTTTTATTAAAATTCATAAAAACGATTCGTTTCATCCTGGTTTTTTTTTTTTTTTTCGTTCACCTACAAATCCTGTACGGTGTTCGTTGTTCTATCGGTCGGTGTCGACATGCAGGTTTTCGACGTTTCCGGTCGGATCTTACAAATATCTATCGGAACTGACTGTTATATTATATTACATAGATACCGGTGGCGCGGCGGCGGCGATAAACCTCCGTTTGGAGTACGTGACACGACGCGATTTTCGAAATTTTCAGACGCCCGGAATTATTATTAGCTAAATAGGTTTTCTCGATTTCTCTCGTAAAACGGACGACGTTTCTCGCGGCAGCAGCGGTTCGTGCCGAACAGTCCTGAAACGCTCTGTATAAGGTTCACAAATATTTATATAACACGCGCCCGAGAATATCATCACGTAATCGGATGTACATATTAAATTGAAATCGAAATCGAATCCGTACTAGACGTTGACGATTTTAACCCGCGTCTATATATGTATGTTATTAATAGGCTTTGTCGTGCGGCGATTTACATATACATCGTCGATCGTGTGACCATTCATTTATAAATAAAACGACCGAAAAATCATGACGGCGCGGCGAGCGGACGAACGGATGTCCATTTGGCGTTTAAAACGGACGGTGCAGAATAATAATTGCAGATAGGATCTGCATTAATTATAGTCGGACACGTGACTTGTCGTCGTCGTCGTCGGCCATGCGTAATCTTCTCGGGACACTGATTACAGCCCGACGACTGCTGCGGATCGATCGACGCGCGTGCCTGTATTATAATATTCACTTTCCCCACCGCGATTCCGGTCGGCCATCGCGACAATTTCGTCGACTACATTATTCATCGCGGGCTGAATTATTTAACGCGCGCCCCGCCACCGCCACCCCGGAAGAGGTATAATACGACGCGGCGCCCGGGTATATCACTCGCATTTGACGTATGTACTACCCGCACGATATAATTTGTTATAATATGTATATATGGAGAGGAAAAAAAAAAGGAAAACGAAAAAAAAGGACGTACGTACGATTTCGTCGGTCTCGTCGTCGGTCTTCCTCGTCGCGACGACGACGATGACGTCTCGTTGTTGTGTCCGGATCGACGCGGGATCGCGTTTAGAAATCTAGTAAAATCTAGAAATCTTTACGACTTTTGAGTTCTTGACGTACAGCGAACGAATTTCGTCCTGCTCGTTCCGTTTGTCGACGATCGAGGAAACAATTTTAAAGGTCTTTTTTCTCTCTTCATTTATCACACGAATTCGATTGTTTAAGTTCGGACTAATTTTCGTTACTATTATTAATAATACGTTTCAAAGAACGGTATGTTTTCATATTAGTCGACAAATAAACTTTTATCGAACACAATATTCCTTCCCACTTTATTCAGACTATTAGGACTGACAACTTGTCAGTGTGGTTAAAAATTGTTTGTTTTTGTGTATTGTAGAAAACGGTCTAATCCAATTTCTTATATACACACCTATACTTTTGTTCCGCGAATCAAATAAATAGGCAAACCTGTGGTCTCTGGTAAATTTACTCGGGTCGACGATACGTTACACACGTTGACGTTCAGTTCGAATTAGTCGCTCGTCCTAGATTTGTTGTGTTATTTATGTTTTCATCGCAAAAAAATAAAAATTAAGAGACCACGAGTCGTTTTTTTGAAATGAATTCGAGACGTTGTGTTGGAATAAAGATCGTGAAGCATTGGGTCAGAAGATCGGCGAATTCGTTTCGCATAAAAAAAATGCTACAAATATTAGTTGATAAAAAAAATAATCGTTTTTAGTTTTCAACGCTAAAGCTATGTGACATTCGTTTAGTTACAAAGAAGCTTCGTGCGCTGTTGATCGACAATACACTATTCGATTTAGCAATATTTCGCATTAGCTTGTAACTGTAAAACTCACCGCGATAACTATATTGATTACCAGTTGGTATTTTTATTGAAGGATTTTGTTCCGACGTCTTTTTTGTTATTGAAGACGTTTTCGTGCGAGGTTTCGTCAGAGAAATCGGGTATAAATAATTAATATTTCGCGTCGAAACGGTTTATTTTTTTTTTTTTTTAACAAACTAATATTTGTAGCATTTTTTTACGCGAAACAAATTCGCCGATCTTCTGACCCAATGCTTCGACGCGAAATATTAATTATTTATACCCGATTTCTCTGACGAAAACGGTTTCAATAACAAAAAATACGTCGGAACAAAATCCTTCAATAAAAATACCAACTGGTAATCAATATAGTTATCGCGGTGAGTTTTACAGTTACAAGCTAATGCGAAATAATGCTAAATCGAATAGTGTATTGTCGATCAACGGCGCACGAAGCTTCTTTGTAACTAAACGAATGTCACGTAGCTTTAGCGTTGAAAACTAAAAACGATTCCCGGCCGTGTCTTAATCATTATGCACCGAATGAGATGAGTGAAAATGAGAGTTTTGAAACGGTGCGTATGAATCGATATGACGATGATAATAATACGACGAGTCGTATTGTCGGTCGATGAATATTATTTTCCAAACAATGCCGTCGTAGATTTTTATTCCGTGTTCCGCGCCCCGTCAAAGGCGTTCCGATGATTTGACCGTCACGAGAAGTCAAAACGACTTCTAACCGCGTCAGTCGGACGTAAGCGATTATTGGATAACTGTAGCTGTTATTACTATCGTATCAATAGTTCCTAGTCGACATCAGTCGGCAGTGGTGGCCGAAAAACTCAATGTTTGAAATCGAATTGTGCTAACGTCGAGTAGAAAACGATACCGAATAACAGCAGCCATTATCCAGTCAATGACGTCCGACCAACGGGTTTCTCGGACTAGTAACATCGGAACGTTTTCAGACGGCGCAGAATGAGGAATGAAAAATATGACAACCAGGCACTTTTAAAAATAATTTATCGACCAACAAATTTACTCGTGGACTGCATAGTAATAATTATACATTTGAAGTCGTCGAATAAAAAAAAAATCTGTGTTGAATCAATATTTAACAGAATAACTTTTATAAGAAAAGCAAATTAAAACACAGCCGATCGCGAGAAATAAATATAAATATAAACATTCATTTTTTTTACACTTATTATATATGTTTTTTTATCGATAAAAAAAAAAATTGAAAACCTAATATTTTGAAGAAAGAAAAATATAGTTAACACGTCGCTACTACGAAAAATTAAAAAAATAGACTAGTTCCATGTAAAAATGTTGAAAATCATGAAAATGTCATTATAACTAACCTCGACCGCAGAAATGTTAGAGTAAGATTTTGAACTGGTTTACAAAAAAAAATTACCACCCGTGGAATAAATATTAATAACTAGAAAATTGAAAAAATGGTTTTTTTTGGAATAAATATTAATAACTAGAAGATTGAAAAAATGTTTTTTTTTTTTCAATTTTCTAGTTATTAATATTTATTCCACGGGTGGTAATTTTTTTTTTGTAAACCAGTTCAAAATCTTACTCATTTCTGCGGTCGAAGTTAGTTATATTTACTACGCCGCTACTCATCAGTCTTCCTGGACTGCGGATTCCTGTCGCCAGTTGTTTTTTCGCAGTCCGAGCAAATGTTCCAGCATGGAAACGGTTCGCTTGGGCAGGACGACGCCGTCTAGCGTGCATCCTCGCGTCCTGCATGCCTCGAGTTCCCTGTACACTTCTTTCAGGGAAAGCTTGCTTTTCGACTTGTTCACCTGAAGAGAAAGAAAAACACGTGTCCGATCATACGCGAACACTATCATAACGCGGATTTGTACGCGATTTAATTACTTTTTTGAATCTCGGTCCCACGACCGTCAGTAGGACGCTCAGGCATTCCAGCGAATTCGCGCTCGGCGACCCCACGAACTTGCCGACGACGTGCGACACGAAACAGAATAGTTTCAGTGGACTATCGTTCTGCATGAACAAATATCCGATAAACCTGCGAATCGAATGTCGTTCGTGTTAGAAAACACGCGCAACCCTACGCGATAATCCACCACTGAGAGCGATTCTGCGTTTCTGCGTTTCGAGCATTTCTGCGATTTTACACGCGCGATGTCCACTAGCGATTTCGACGGGGACGCCTATAAGCGATTTTACATGCATTTTTACCTAGCGCGTGTTCGTTTTATTTCGTTTCATCTATTCGATCGTCGACCAAAATGACGGTCTCGTAAAATGTTGCTGTCTGAAAGCGCTGCTGAACGGGAATCCCATACACTATTCGGTAAATTGAAAAAATCATCCAGTCATGTTTTTTGAGTACTGTCGCATGAGTGAATCTACTTTTTGTATAATTTTGGAAGCTATAAGAAGCGAAATAGAAAAAGAAGACACCAACAAAGAACAATTCCGAAAAAAACGTTTTTGGCGTTTTCAAAGCAGCGGCAGTTATTTGTTCGGTACACAACCAACGTAGGAGACATTTTGACAATATTATCTATTTTGTTCTTTCGGCGATTACGCGCTTAGTGGGGCGCCACTACATATGAATCACATACTATTGTTAAAATCGCTAAAACGCAAAATCGCAAATCGCTCTCAGCGCGTAGCTTAAGGAATACGAAAACCGCGAACACGGTCGTATCGTGTCGAACGTACTTGCACGTCTGAAGGACACGGAGGTGCTCGTCCAAATTGCACACGCGCGGTTGTTTCGCGGCGTCCCACAAATACGCGGCGCACGAATCCAGCAATTGCCGTTTGAACACGTCGGGGATGACGTTCCGGACTTCGGGCCTCTCGTCGATCGATGTGTTTTTCACGATCTCGGAGCAGAGCGTCGCCATCAACAGCGTCTCGTCGTCGGACGCCTGGGAGGCCTGTAAATATAATTTCAAAAACGTAACGTTAGCGTTGTAAAAGACGACGTGATTATTACGAGGACCTTTTCCATAATCATCTGTACGATCAACTTGAAGTACGCCCTTTCCGTCGTGTTGGCCGCGACGAGTAAGATCGACAGCAGTACCGTCGTGATCGATAGCGAGTCGTCCGACAGGTTGTCCAGCAGAGTCATCGCGCTTTCGACGAAGTGCTGTGCGGAGAGAAAAAAAAAGAAGGAAAGACATATGATTAATACATTTTCTCAAGGCGTAAAACGTGTCAATTTCGTCGAGATATTCACATCGTACGATCCCTTCTTGTAGTCCATGGACCGTTTGGCTTCTTCGGGCCACGCGACGGGCGGATCGGTTTTCGTTTGGTCCGGAGTTTCGGCACTCTGGACGATCGGTTGTTCGTCTGGGGACCGGTCGTCGGCACCGCGGCTATCCGCACGTTCCTCCGCCACTATTGTTTCGGCATCAATCTGTAACGACAAAAAGGGGTTATTTACAAAAATAGGGGCTATCCGTATTTTTTTACCAAGCGTACGAAATCGCACGCGAATTATGATTTTCGAGAAAACTATTGTTCGGCGCGCTTGCCAACGAACTACTACTCTATACTACACGTACCTCGGGATTTTCTGTCGGCGTTTTCGGCTGTTCCGACAAATCTGTCGTACACTGGACGACCGAGGTAGCCGATTCGTCGCGGCACTCGGAAGGTTCTCGGCCGTCATTTTTGCCGTTTTCGTTTGGCGACGGTGATACGACGACCGTGGTCTCGTCGATCACAGTTTCCAACTCCGCGGCCGTCTGCAGGTGGCGGTCCACAGTTTCCGACTCTCGTGTTGAGTCTGAACTTTCCGCGCATTTTTCCTCTTCGACGCACACAGTCGGATCGCATCGGGAGACGTCCGCCTGAAACATCATTGATTTAACGTCCGCCTATATTTTATTGGTTTTCGAAATGTTCATCAAGTACATGATAAATTCAACGGAAATGCGTTTATATAGTAGGATTATGACTAGCAGTCACGCGATCGTTACCTGGTTTTGGATCTCCAGACTGTCGTCGTCGTCGCTGCCGATCGAAAAATGCGTCAGCTTTTCCAGAACATGGAATTTGCACTCTTGTTCGCAAATCTGTGAAAAATGTGAATTACAACGTGTGATGCGCGTTCGCGAATACGAAGCGATCGGATGAAAATATCCGTCCGCACACTCACCGACTCGTCGAATCCTCGGACCGTCGCTTCAAGCAGCCCGATTCTATATACGACTTGCCACGAATCATCGTCATCGTCGCAAGTCGTATTTACCAATATATTGGTGCCCATTATTTTTGAAAAGTCTCTGAGTCGCTCGTCGACCGACCGCCGTTCCATGTGGTGAAGACAGTAATCGGAGAGTTTCTTCGCGAGCTTCTTAATCGTACCACATTTGCCGTTCAAGAAGCTTTGGAACTCCATTTAGATTGTTTTCAAGTCAAAAAAATATCAAACGAAAAATATTATATGAAAATAATATAATAATATAAATATTATCGTTGTAGTATTGCGTACTATATACAACGATGATAATAAATGACGAGATATATATACTATATACGACGCGATATCGGATCCTATGAAATTTCTTTTGAACAATTATTAATAACGAATCGTCAAGTCAATCAAATATTTCGTTGCCATGGCACGTTGGCCATATTTCATTCAAAACGGTTTGTTTTTTTTTTCTAGGCCAGATATTAAAATATATTGTATTTTACAACGTAAACAGTGGTTGAATTGGAACAAAAAAATAAGGAAGGCCTCTAAGAGTAGTCGAACAATTAGCGTTCCAAAGCGCACGAATCTAAATGTAACTCTAATAAAAGAGTTATAATTTACTCAGTCGAAACAAACTTAACGTTTTAGCTTAATTTTAAATTATAGTTTATACGACTCGCGTGTGTCCATAGTTTTAATGAGTTGTACAAAGTAACGTACTGTTTATAAACATTTTTAAATTATCACGTATGAAATAAAGGTCCGGGGGCCGAAAAAGAAAAAGAAAGGGTTCTCGGATTGAATTTCGTTAGGTAAAATCAATCAACGAATTAAAAACTTGTTATATTATCATAACACTCGCGAGTATTGATATCGATAATGTAATATTTTGTCGAGTACCTGGTCGTATTTTCAATAAGCGATCGTAATAATTAGGGCCCGGATTTATATGCATTTGCATGTTTTTTCTGAATAGTCCAAAAAATAGCTAGGTAAGCTACAAGTTTGATTTGTAATCAATAGATCCGAAATAAAAAGTTTTATTTTGCATATTTTTGCATATTTTGTCCTTTTTTGACATGTACTGCATATTTCTGTATTTTACGATTTGTTTTTGCATATATACGGTTTTTAAATGCATAATATGTAATATTTTGGTTATTTTTATTAAAATAACGTATTTATAGTTATATTTATAACTAAATGCAATACGAATGCTTTTGGTATGTATTAATTTTCGTTTAGTCACATAATTTATTTAATAAAAATATTTTAATTTTAATTTTTCAGATTGAAATTCCAAAATGTTGAAACTAAAAAAAATGAATCAAAAAAATATAGTATAATTTATTTGAACATAATAAAAAAAAAATGAAATAAAATTTTTTTTTTAATCGATTTTTTTGCATATTTATTATTTTATAGGGTATATTTCTATAAATTAAGAGCATAAATGCATATTTTATAGTGCATATTTCTTAGGTTTTTAGAGCATATAAATCCGGGCCCTAGTAATAATATAATCATTAGATTCACGTTGATTAAATCGGAATTATTTAAATCCAGTACAATTATAGTTTAATGATACAAACAGTTTTAAACAGTCGTATCTAAACTATTCTTTTTTTACGCATTTTAATACTTTAACTAACCATAAATAATTCATATTACGTTTTGTCTGTGTAAATTCGCCCGTAGGTATACTGTTCTCCCGTGTTATACGTATATTATACACCGACCGTCTGTACTTATTAAGACAGAAGACTTACGTAAAATAAGTTTCATTATTACCGTTTCAGTTTTAAAAACAATCACCGTTAACCTAGTGTGTAAATATATAAAAGAGAATATAAATATACGAATGGTTGTTGATTGCTAAATTCATCCTCGTATTCTTTTATTTTATAACAAAACGAGTTGACGATTAATCATTGTTTGGAAATCGAGAATAAAAAGTAGAAAAATAAAGATACGAGTACTTAAATACCTTTTGGGTGGACCCTTAAATAGGTTAATTGTTACCATTTTTACCGACCGGCCGCGATGTCTAAATCAAAAATATCCCCGTATTAGTAGCGAAAACCCACGTCGGATGAATTTCACGGAGAAATAAAATACTACATTTTCATTTTAAAATATTAGGAACGATGATGGTCTCTTTGCTCGAAAGTTTTTCCAACATCTGCAATTACAACATTCGATTGTCAAATATTTTGATATGTTCTGCTCGTACACTTCCAATTAATCGCTATCCTACAATGTTATAGAAATGAAAAATTCAAAAGAAATTTAACATTTTTTACACGTGATTTTATGAGTGTTTCGTTCGATTGTTTTTTTTGTTTTTTTTTATCGCCAACTTGTTCGCATTCTTAGCGTCTTCTCGACTGCCTTTTTGTGTAGACCGTCGTCGTCTTGATCTCGCGAGTTATTAGTGTGTTATGGAATATTTTACTCGGCTGAAAACGATTAATAACAAACATCATCGCCGCCGTGCCACGATCACGCGAGACCACGCGACACGTCTAAATATAATACACCGTCGACCCGACATCGCTCGTCGCCGCGGCGGTCGTCCGATCGTCGGCGACATCGCGGCTATTTAAAATTTAAATGATTTAACGTGACACGCCACCGCGATGGAATATTCAATCGCATAAGCATAGCACACGTCATAATATAATAATAATAATATCTTCGTCCGAGTGAAAAGTAAACGTAGTGCATCGTCCATATCCTCGTCATGGTATTTAAGTCGCAGCATTACGTTCTCGACGAAATCGTCTCTGTCTCGCGTTCGCATATTATGTATTTATAATAATATTGTATACACGTGAATATCTTGGACACCTTCGACCATCGTGGACTCGTCCATTTTTTATCCCTCCTTCGTTAAAACGTCCCCGGGTATATGTGATCTGTTAACAAGCAATGTTTCGCTCTGTTCGCTCGTCAATTCCCAGAATGCGTTCGTCGAAACTATGGAAACATTGACGAAACCCTAAACCATAGTTGGTGAGAAACGAATGTTTTTCGACTTGTTTTCATGAATAAATCAACGAATTGAATGCGCACGCGATACGTTTTTTACAGCACGTATGTTTTCAAAACGCGAGAAACCGTTCAAACTATATAATATAAGTTATGTCCGCAGTACCTACATGTGTACATTAAATTCTAATAATTAGAAACATCGTAAAAATAATACATTTCGTTTCACGTCGTTTGGCGAAATATGCAAAACATTATATAATATAGTAAATTATACATTAACTTTTTTTTTAGGTTTATTCGGCGTCTATGGACTATCAATCCTTCGGATAGTTGCCGTATAATGTGTATAATTATTAACGAGAAAACTTATTTCCCCAATCCTCGTGAATAACTATTTAAATTTAATGCGCCTATACATCGCTAACTATTATATAATATATACGGTTTTATTTAATCGAGGTCGTCTTTCAAATCAATCAATACGGAGACTTCAACGAGAAAACCTCCCACTGACCACTACACCACAAGTCCGATCTAATCGACGACATCAACATAAAGTCGGGAGAATTAAATAAATTATTTTTATCCTTACAGATTATTAATGTTTATTCACGAGCCTTAACAATTTTTTTTAATCACAATATTTTCGGTTTCAAGCGGAACACGAGGAACGTTTGCGATGAACATACATATTATTATATGACGTTACTACCGTAATAAACGCGCACCAAAATTCTCGAAACAGTTGCATACGTCACAGCAAAAATTGTTATAAAAAAATGTATAAAACAGAAAACGTCGGTAACTATAATGAGATCATAATTTATCGATCCGATAATAATAATAATAATTTTAACATTGCGATGTAGAACGGCTGTAGTAACAACAATAATTCGTGTACATTAAAATATTAGGTTTTCAAACGTTTAGCTAATAATCCAACGAGTGCTTTAAAATCGTATGTTTTCGATACGATTATAATTTTTGGCTCGACGATCGCGTCAAAAACTATTCGCAAATAATAATAATATACGGGCACACACTGTGTGTGTTTTGGACGTTTTGCCATCGCGTACGTTTCCAAACGGTTTTCAATACCCACTGCTAATGGACTAATCGTGTCTGTATATTATACTCGACGACGACGGTGTGTTTTCTAAACCATTGTGTCCGAGATGTGTGTTCGGAGTCTACCGCGGTAATTCAACCGTAAGGCGGCTTGACATTCGACGCGTTTGTTATCACGAGTTATGAAATAAACTCGGAGGTAAACCTATTCTACCGTGTGTTCGATAAGAGCGAAATGACGTCACGTTGCGAATCTTCAACAATAAACGCGAACCATACGACCGCGCGCGCGTACCTCCTATAACACACCTATCATAGGACCTCTAGAATACTTTTTAGGGACGAATTATTCGTCGAAGAAAAAGAAAACGTCTCGAAAATCGGCTTCGCGACTACTTTACGGTTGAAAAAACCAAAACTACACTCGTAGTTCGCGCCTACTGACCTATACTGGTAGTATACCGGGTCGTTGGAGGTATCGAGTGTCTTTCGTGACAATGCCGTTCCGTTTCGCCTCGGGGCCCGAGGCCCGACACGAACGCATATTTATTATCGCTCGCGATGCTCGCGGGGGCCGGCGGCATCCCCGTCGTCAATCAAAAGAACCGCAAATGGACGTGGCCGCGCGTTTCATTGTGTAACCAAGAGTGACGCGTGAAAATCGAAACGAACAATATGTCGGTTAATTATAATGATTATAGATTATAGGCGGCGCTGTTCGTATTTTTCGACCTCACATAAAAGGTTCGAACGTTGGATTATATTATTATGTTGTATAGGTACGCAGTGTCGGCGTGGCGCGCCCACTATGCAGCGCGTAGCTCGTACGTTTTTAAACGAACGATTATTTAAAATTCGATTTCCAACCTTTAGGACCGTCATTGTCGGTCGAGTCTCTGTGTCGAATAAATCGCGTGCGAATCAAAACATTTGATTATCGTGCAGTCTCGTTTGGTTTTTTACCTTCGATAAAAACAACGAAATAGTTGCGAGTGGTATGAAATATTATGCTACATATATAATCAATTACTTTAGTTCGAAAATATTTCGTTTAATACGTCATGCGCAAATAAAATCAATATTGTATTCTAATATCGAGCTTGCATAAAATGAAATCGTTAAGTTTTCGAGTAAATATTTGCTAGGCAAACAGTCGTAGAATGTGATTAGATTGAACTCGATAGCTAAAATGTCAAAACTTTTACCATCGTACATTTTATACGTATGAATGTACGAGAGAATATAATATTTAATTCAACTATGTATGTAATGTGAAATCGTTTTTTCGAATTACTTATTTTATCGTTACAATTATTATTGATTTAAACATACGCAAAACGATGATATTGTTATACCATTATGAATACCAAAAGTACTTTTTTAATCGAACGTCAACTAATCGATGATTTAATTTAACGGTCACGGTGAATCGACGACACTCACAATCAACCTAAATCGAGTTTCAAAGTTTTCTGTAATCGTCGACTGACTATAAATTTCAATCGTAAAATGTATTCGCGATGACGACATCGATTTATCCGTCGTTCAGAGTTTCAGAATATTCGAAATTTTTTTATATTAATGAGTTCTCTAAGAGGAATAATAATACTGTAACGCGCGCACGCGAAAACGGAGAATTCACCGTTCCGTTCGCCTTTTTTTTTCCAAGAGACTCCGAAGCAGCACAGTCGTGGCGGGAAAATACCAGAAAACTTTCGATAATATTGTTATTTATTAGTATCGTTACAGTTACTACGAACGACGTAAAATGCAACGTCGGCGGAGGGATAACGTTCTCGAGTTTGCCGCCACCACTACCGTCCCGAACCGTCGTCTGCGGCGCCAACAAGTCGACGTCGTTTTCTGATCGTCGTCGTCGATAACCCGCAACGACGGGCTTCAAAATCGAAACGAATTTTCCCCCTTTTCACCCCTTAGCTTTCACGAAATCGCCATTTTTTTGTCGAAAGGTTCAATGAAAATCACAAAAACTTAATAATTAACGAATAAAAAGGACGAGAACATACAAAACTCGGATTCAACATTTTTTCAATACCGCTTGAAATATTTAAGTGCATTAAACAATTGTCCACTCAAATCCAAAATAAATTGTTCCAGATTTGAGCACTCGTATTTTCACTAATAATAATTATTCGTTCGGCTTACAAACACGGACAACGCTAGAGAGACATGTATAAAAAAAATAAACATCGAATAAAATACGAAATGCCGCTATTAGCCTGGGCGCGAGGGAAATGTTGCAAAACGAGAATTTCTGCAATCGCGTGAAACCTACGGGGTTTTCAAATAATTTCTTTTACCGAAAACGCGTAACTCCGGCGAAAACAGACTACGGCTGGCGATATCATTCCGGCTGCGGCCCGTAACGACGACGGCCATCGATCGAGACCCGTCCTCACTCTCGATTTCCTCAGACCTACGACGGACCGCCGCCTATTTTACAAAACAATGCCCGTCGTTTATAATATTATTTAATCGTACGGATTTATACCTACCAGCCTTGTAACGCCGTGTCGGGTATAAAAATAATAATATAGACGCCTAAGTATATATCGTCGTGTGACACGAGCGCAGTGCATACGCGACAAACACTGGAGAACTCACACACATATTATATTTTTATCGATTATTATTTAAATGTTATGCCACCCCATTTGAATATAACGCAAGACGACCATCGCCGACATTTCGCCGTCCGACTTAACACACACACACAACAACTAGGTGATGTTACTCGAGGAGCGGTAGGGGGAAGTTAGCGTCATAGCGTTCGCGTCTTGCATTTGTACAGGATGTCTCGCCATATTTGTGTGCACCGAAAATCGTTTTCCGAAACATTACGTTTTTGAAATATAATTTTCTTCTTCTCTTCTTACTATATCGCGTTCGTTCTCGACGGACGGCCATAATATTTTTGTAAATATAATTTTTTTTTTTTTTTCTGGACTTCTAACAATCGATATTTTCACTAACAATAGGCTCGAGTTTTGTTGAAATATTTCGTCGCTTGATAACAACTAAACCTACCGATTTATACTGTATTATATTCTGCCGGGTCACGATGGAAAATCGCCAAAAGTTGCACCGATATAATGTTTCGACGCAGAACTTTGGACGGTACGATTCGATAGAATATAAATTTCTCACACAGTCGTATTTCGACTGTTTTACGAACGGTCCAATGAAAAATTCAATACGTCATAAAATCCGAATAAAAAAAAAAAAAAAACCAAACGTACGGTTTGTATCTTCTCGCTCGTTATTACTCGGAAAAAATTTCGCTCGCAGATTTCACGAGTATAATTTATTGTTTAGGAAATGACTTATCGACGGCGACGAAAACACACGGCGTGACTCACCCTGTATGTATAATATTAGACTATCGGTGTCGAGCTTGAACGTCGAGAAAAGACAAAACCTTTCTGTCGTGCGCGCGTGTGTGTGTGTGTGTGCGCGCGCGCGTGCGCGAGCGAGTGCTGGCGAGATGACATTGATGCAAGGTCACCTTGACCACCACCACCACCACTCTGCCGCGCGCCACCGACCGATCGAAAGATAAAACCACACGGATCGCCCCTCGAGATTTAACATAATTTTTTATTTATATATCCGTTTGCAATGTACGTACGCGTGTGCGTGCGTGCGCGCGCTCGCCGCTCGCGTGTGGTAAGTATACACAAAAGTGCGTACGTTTAGTTTTTTATAACTACGTATAGTGTCTTCTTTTATACTCTGTTCGCGCCATTCCCCGCGCGACGCGTTTACTCGTAAACGCAGTGGACGTGCCCGTAGAGTTTCGCAATCAATGCTAATAGTAGTGTGTTCGTAATATTTTTTCACATTACTTCCAGCGCCGAAATCCGTCTGTTTTTATATAATAATACGTAATCTATGCGCCTGCGGAACGTGCCGAGGCGGAGCGGCGAGAAACATCAGAGTCTCTCCTCCTCCTCCTTCCGATCGATCAGTGAAATCATAATAATATTATTAATATCGCGGCTTATGACGAGATTGTGCGCTTTACATAGTACGCGCTAAATGAGAGTTGATTCTATTTCTTTTTCGTGTGTCTTTTTAATACGATTTTCGGGTAATAATTGAAATTTTATTAAAAACAAAGTCTGTGGTCGTCCGTTGCGAGACGTATCGGTGGTGTTTCGATTCGAAAGGCTTATTTCTAAGTTGAAGTTTTGAAATAAAATAATATGTTAGGGAATTTTCAAATCGTCAACACTTAAATACGTCATGTTTGTAGCGTTCATTTCCCATTGGCGCAATATATACGTATATGTGTGTGAGTTTCAAATTATTCTGATATTCAATTATTTTTCGATTTTAGTCGTCAACTGCCAAAATAGAAATGTCAAACCTTACGAGTACATACTTCCCGTCGACACAAATACAAGAGAATGATTTTTCCGAGTTCAACTACATTGACAGTGATAAATATTCGTCTTTTTGTTTGGATTTCGTCCCTTTGTGCGTGTGGTCTTTTTGAAAAAAGCAAACTCCATCGTAATGGACGCCCTTAAAATGTAAACAGTCTTTACCTGTAATTTCATTGATACTGGGACCATAATAATGAACCGTTTTCCAAAATAAATTTGAAAATTAAAAAATTAAAAACTAAATTATACTACCCCAAAGTCAATAAAAAATGTTTCTCGTAGTAATTATATATACAATCATATCATAAAAGTCTAAAACGTAAACTTAAATAAATGATTAACGCGCATATTATTCACGACAGTATTGTGCATACAGGTAACAGGTACCTGTATAATTTTCAACAAGAATAAACTTTTGTTAATTTAATGTCATTTATCACGCGAGGTAAATTATTAGGTGCGTTTTATCATTATTTATATCGTTCATTAAATAACATTAACTTGGTCGACAAAAAAATAGTACTTTTGCACATTTCACGATAAAATGTATTTACTTATTATATTATTGTTTGTATTATTGTATTAATCGACTTTTGTGCGAATATTATAGTCTCTCTCTCCCCCTCTTTGTGAGGCGAATCGCCGTCTCTCAGACTGAACACACATTTTGCTGCGTTTAAATCCCTAAAGAAGCTGACTAACAACTACTCTATCTTTTCATTATTCAAATTTATGAGAAATTCTCATAACACGTAATACACAGCGTAAATGTACAAACAGAAGTTTACCTCGAAAAACAATTATCATATGTTTTTACAAGACATCCGATGATATTAATTATCCATCATCCTTCAGCAGTACAAGACGTGATATTAAAATAATTGCTAATGATTAGTTTATAATATTTATCATTCATTAATTTGCCTATTGTTTACATTTCAACGTTGTTATTTTCAGTGAAATTCTTCCCTGTGCCGTTGAGATTAAACGAGTTCGTCTTAATTTGGCTTTTATTTATTTAACCTAGAGAGAATCAAAGAAAAAATTCAAATTTTATTTCATAACAAATAATATAATATTATTATTATTTCAACTCGGGACGGACTTATTTTTTAATAGAGATGAGTTTTTTTCACCTATATCTATCTATTTTGATACAATAGTTGAAGTTTTCCTCGAGTTTGGCGTTCGTATTTTGTCTGATGTTCTTAAAAGTTTTACTCCAAAATGACAAACACGTCAAAGCCCCAAGAATGGCCAAAATGGAAAATTTTCAAACGGCCTGAAATTCGTTCACATACTATTTACAAATACACAAGATATAATATGTGTTTTTGTGATATGCAAAAATGTCCTATTAGGTAAATATTCTATTGAAAACGCATACATTCGGTGGTCAAATAACCCGGGGGTTTAAAATAAATTGAAAAACAGATGTTTAAGTGTAAATGTTGAAAAAAAAAATGTTTTCGCCCACTCAGACCTATCTAATAAATAATAATAATGGTTTCCACGATGTCCGAGTGTCAGTTATCTTAGACAAGTTTAAAACATTTGATTTTATTAACCGTATATCATAGGTACATAACATTCAAAACACTAGATTATGCGTGACAACATACAAACAATTCGTGTACAATAACAAAATACGATTATAATTATTAATATAATATTCTTTTATTTTGATTCTTTTTTTTCTTTTTTTTTTCTTTTCTTTTTTTCCAAAAAAAATGTCCATAAACAAAATGGTTGTTTTTTCTTTTAAATTAATAACATTACACAAAAAAAAAAATAAAATAAAATAATAATAATAAATAAATATATGTTTATGTAAAGAAACCTCATTTCAACACAGTGTATCAAATAATTTATAGGATACAATGTATTGAATGCAAGTAAATATGTACAAAAAAAATTACATAATGACTCGGTTTTTGCTTAAAAAGTGCTAACAAAGCTTGGCACAGTTAAAAACTACCTAATATAAGTTACTTAAAAAAACTTAACATCATTACAAAAAATAATAATAATAATAATAATAATAATCATAATAATAATAATGATAAAACGAAACGTCTAAATACTTCATTTCACATACCAGAGTAGTTATAGAAATACTTCCTTTTTAAAAACTACAAAAAAAAAAGAAAAAAAACCGTCTGTACATCAACGACAAAATATACACAAGAACATTAAAATTGCAAAATCAATATTATTACACAGTTTTATCGATATTAAATATTAAATTATAATGAGAAAACTTTTATGAACACAATGGTTGTTTTTGATTTCCAGTCAAGTCGAACAAAATTTGCTACACTACTATAATAATTATTATTACAATATCATATTATTCTTCTACTCGTTTGATAATTATTATACACAATAATAATGTTTAACATATTATTATAATGACCACTAATAAACGTGTTTATTTATTTATTTATTTATTTTTTTATATTATATCAATTTAGACTTTGTTTGAAATTGCACAAGATAGATTAAATCAAAACGGGACGAAACATTTAATTTGAAGGTTGCGGGGTTGTTTTTTTTTTTTCACGGTTTTCATTGCGTTTTCATTTACCTATCTATTATTTATTTTTTTTTCCAAGGAAGACTCAACGTTTTGCTTAAGTAAATAAAAATCAGGGATCTTATATTATAATATTGTTCCATTGTTTGCAAAAATCGGATTAAACATTTTCCGTGAGCATATAATGTAATATTATACGCCCACGTAAAAGTGTGTTATATATTATAATATATCAAAATTACAATCTGGATTTCACATCAGGTACATATTATTAAAACTGTGTGGTAACAAACTATAAATTATTTTCAATTAATTAATAATATTATTTTTTAATAGGTAGAGTTAAAAAAAAAAAAAAAAAAACGTAAGTAACATGTTTTCCCGCAAGTATGTTACACTCGATACACTTCTCGTTAATACTTATTGATTATTATTATTATTGTTAATTTGCATACTTGAAAAAAAAAAAAAATGAAGAAAACCTTTGAATCACACACACCAATGTCAACAAAACGTTTTTTTAATGGGTAAAAATTTTTTTTACTCACGATTCCTAGAACGACATTTTTTTCTTATTTTTTTGTTTCTTTTTTTTTTTTTTTTTTTTCGTAAGCTTATAAAAACAATTTATAATTATCATAGTGCATGCAAACATAATAATATTATATACATATTTCACTATAGTATATAATACATTTTATTAACATAATTTTTATTTTTTATATTTTTATTTTTTGTAAGTAATAGGTTAGTGTATGGTATTGCAGAGTTAAGGCACTTACTAATTTGTACTGAATTATTTTCTAGCCCAAGGAAGGGGATAAATTGTTCGTTTAAATTATAATTATAATTTTTGCTTTCATTATTTTTTTTTATTATTATTATATATTTTAATACATATATTTGAAAAACGTAATACTTATTTCTACTTTATCTTAAAACCATTAATCTATCTATCTATATAAAATTATTAGGAAATGTATAAACATTATTTTATACGCGATTGCTTTTTTCATTATTATTATTATTATTAATATTTGGTGTGATATCGTGTGTTATGTATTTATATATTATTATATATATATATATATGTGTGTGTATGCAAATTAAAATTTAACACCGTGGAAAAAATTAGGAATGTTGTTTTTTTTTCCCCAAAAACTTTAAAGTAATTATTAGTGTCGTATTTTATTCGTTCAACATTTAATTGGCGTAGTTCAAACAATTTTGTTAATTTACAATCCATTATGTTTTCGAAAAGGCACAAATTGTTAAAATATTTTTTATAGAAATGTCGTCAGTTGATCGATTAACAATGCCCTCCTACTGATATATTGGATAACCAAGTATTCAAATTGAGCTTTCTCCTTAACCATGCACTATTTTATTTTTTTCAAAGTAAAACATTCTTATTTTCTCCTCTATTATACTTATCAACAAAAAATAAATAAATATTGGCACAGCATCTTTTGACATAAATAATTTAAAACGTATAACAAAAAAAAAAAAAGTTCAATTAAATAAAAATAAACCTAAACTAAAAATTCATAACAAAAAAAAAATAAATATATATATATATGTATATATACATACATATATTATATATTACAATAATATATGTAAAGAAATTCGTCAGAAAATTAAGAAAATCAAATTAACAATATTTTAATATTAGAGTATTTACACAAGACAAGAGAATTCAACAAAATAGTATTGTTTGATACACAATAATAATAGTTAATAATAATAATAATAATAATATTATGTTAACACATATTCATACTGAATAATATTGTAAAAAGCTTGTATAATTTATACATATTATTATTTTACTTTTACTTTTTTTTTTTTTTTCTAAAAGGAGAGATCAATTGTCGGTGGTAGCAATATTAAATTAAAAAAAATAATAATAATAATAATTAAACCGCAGGCTGTAATTATGATAATCAGTCGATGGATTCCGATTTGATCAACACTGAGGTGGCTGTGATGGTTGTAGTGGTGGCGGCCATGGTCACGGACTGCAGCGCGTGAGGTGGTGGCGTTCTCGGCTGACAAGGGGGCGAGGTTATGACAGACACTGGACTACACCTCTTGTTCATCAACGGCAAACTATTAGATCCGCTACGCTCTTCGTCCGCGCCACCTCCGTTCTCCCATTTGATCATGGCACAATCTTCTGCTATCGGCGGATCCTTTTTGTTCATATGCCTCGTCTGTACGGAACGAATGAAAACAAAACGTTAGAAAAGTGCTTAGGTTTTCGTCGCTGCTCGAAAACAAGCGATTTCCCAATAATAATGTGACCGAGTACGCCCGTCGTCGCCCATGGCCGGAGAGAAATACGCGAGAAAAATGAAAACGTCAGAACTGAACTCTGAAAACTCGTCGACGACGATTAATTATCGTTTCTGTTTCGAGCGTTGGCACAAATCTGCTGGAGCTTTGGGAGACTTGCACCCTCGAAACTCCACACCGAGTTTTATTCAAATCGAATTTTCATCATATTCAATATTAGTATACGTGTCCAAAATAATGGAAATTTATTCGCCAAAACAGAACGACGTGTTTTATCGAAACAAAAGTGTCGAGATATAATAATTTGTACGTTAACGGTAAAAAATTCAATATTATAGAAGACTTTTGAGTCCCTCCCCCCCGAAAAAATAATAATTTTAGCTCACGCCGGACCCGCCGAGTCCCTTATTACTATACACTACCCACCGTGTTCAATTGGTCCTTGAGCATTTCGTTCTCTCGGATGAGTTGTTGATTTTTCGATTCGACTTTTTCCAGTCGCAAGGCGATTCGCTCGACCAACCCGATCACTTGCTGTCGCGTCGTCTCCTTGGCGTCGCTCAACGCGTCCAACACCGCCGCCACTTGCTCCATCACACTAGCGGCTGTATTTCGACATAAAAAAAAAAAAAAATGATATATTGTTTAATAAAAAATTAATTATCGATTAAACACGAACGGATTGCGAAAAACTCACCGACGCTGTTGTATCTCCTCTCGGAATCTTGATTCTGCACGATATCTTGGTTTTCCTGTCCGTCGTCGTCCTTGTCTCTGAACTTCACCTGCAATAAGGATGCAAAACGTGAAAAAAAATTCGTCAGCTGTTTCCACGCGAACAGACGTGCGCGATGTATTGCCTACGTTGGCGCCGACGAAAGAGCTTAAAGGATTTTTAGTCCTTTTAACAGCTCAGATTGTCTAGGTACTAGTGATTTTATTTTCGCCAAATGTTTGCAAAATACATCTTTCATTCGGTCGCGACAATTTTTCATATTCTTGTCGTTTACATTTTGCAAATACAAATAGTTATTTGAAATCAGCGAGTTGACCGCGTTTAATTTCTACTAAAAACAAAATACTTTCCCGCACCGAATATGTCTGATGAATATCAGTGAAGAAAAAAAAAACCCCCGACGGGTCAAGACTCTCGATTACATTAAATTATTGCATTTCGTGATCTCGGAGAAAACTCGGATCCCGCAGGATCTTTCGCCGGCGGCGCTAATTTACACAAGCGAATTGTCGCATAAATCTTACCGTAGTTTTGGACATGTTGTTGTTGTTGATGTTGATGGGATGGTGACTCAAGAGATTCGCGTTGCTGTTACCGTTGTGTTTGGTAGGCGGTGCCAAGGCGACGTTCGGCTGAAAACTTCTGCCGAACTGATCGGATTGCGTATGCGATATGACTTTTTGCGGATCCACTAGCCTCGGAGGTCTCTCTCTTTTGATCAAACTGAAAAGCGCGAAACGAACGTGCGTGGTTAGATGAGAATCGAAACGAAATGGCGACTGATGCGAAGGAGCGGCCAAGAGGTAACAGACGAACAATAGTTCGTGGGTAACGATAGCGAGATGGGAATTTAATCGAGCTGTCCTACTAATTTTGGAATTTTAATGTTTGGTTTGTTGCATTTAGAATATTATCGTGTTCGACACTGCATTGATAGGACGAGTAACGTTTTTGTGTTTTTTTTTTTCGGTGAAAAGCGATATTTCGTTAATTTATATATACACACATGGTTATCGATAAACTAAAGTCTTGTTATAAAAAAATGGACGTCTGAACATTTTGAGGGTTCGTGGAGGCGCCATGGAACGAAAAATATATATTTATGATACGCGTTAAACTTTTTCGAATAAATCGAAACAATTCGGAACGGTATTATATTACATCGCGGAACACGAGTTTTATCGAAAACAGCAAATCTACTGTGTACGGAGTTTGAACGAAACGCGTGTTTCCAAAACTTCAGACTGCATATCGTACAGCAGGGGCGACGTCAGCCCTCCCGTTCGCGAAACGCATTGCTCTAGTAATGCGGATATAATGATAAAATACGGAATAATCGAGTTCGTCGCGTATTCGACGGACGAAAAAGACGTTGAAAAATTGGTAACGGGTAAGAGGGCCATAATACGTATGCAGAGCACGATGGGTGGTTGGGAAAACAACATTGTTTCGGGGTGCTGTTCTGTTAGTTCCAGCGCAACTGGATAGAGTTTTTTACCTGTCGCTCCTGTTGTACATGTGATGAGGCGTGTTCAGGTGGTACATGGTCGGCGGTGGCGGGACCCACGCGCTGTAGAAATAATGGTAAGGATCCACCATGTAGTTGGACAACGCGGGCGCCGCCGTCGCCATGGACAGAGCGGAATAATTGTAATAGGCAGCCGTGGCCACCGACGCGGGGTCTTCGAGCTTGGCCCTCTTCAGCGACGACGGCGGACTGTCGGCTCTGGACGGGCGGACCGTACACGACACGGGCACGAGGTCCATCAGCTGTAAACAAAACGAAAACGATGTTGTAGTAATTATTCGTTCGTCTCGCTCGCTAAAAGTTCAACGCCATATGAATCGATCGACTAACTAACTGTTCGTGAGAGTTGGTTAATATTTAAACGATCGACGCGAAAAACGAGTGATTGTTTCAAAATACGATTTTAAACACAATCGTATCGCCAGGGCCTCGCAAATATATTTTCATAGCCTCACAAGTCCCGAGGATAGAAAAAAACGCGTCGCGCAGCCACGACGACGCGACGCACGGTGCTCCCGTCGCCAAAAAAAAGACAGTTTCCCGGCCGGTATTTTCACTATTCACTCGATTCACTTTTTGTCGTATATTGATATATTGTATGAAATGTATTTGATGATTTAATAGCGTTTGAAACAGAATAAAACAAACGCGCGAATACGTGCGCGACCATTATGAACACAAATGTAAACTTTTTTTTTCTTTCTTTGCTTTTCCGGCCTTAAACTCGAACCACCGACTCGCGGTCATAACTCGACGCAAGTACACTCGAGTAAGTTGACCTCAAATCGGCGTAAACTTATGCCATCGATTCGCCCGCGTATATGTACGTATACTTTGGACCGACAACAATAACGCGGAAAACGAACGCCGCCGCGCCGCGCTCGTGTGTGCGCGATTATAATAATATTGTATAAAGGTGTCGAGGCGAAACGTTGTTCGACTAGCAATCGACGTTTAAAGACCGCGTATAACACGTTTACCAACACGTATACCACACGTCGAGCACATCGTATACACGGCGATTTCAGATCAGATCGATCCGCTTGCCAAGGACGCGCGAGGTCGCGAACGAACTCCGTTTCGACGCGTTATAACATCATTTTATCTCTCTCGGGAGAACGCATCGAATACCCGCGCCGGAGACGTGGTCTGCACCTGTCTCCCGAGAGACGAATAGTTGGATTTTTATTTTTCATCTCTAGACATCGGTCAATGATGGTTAGACGACGGTGCCGCCATTATTCGTACGATTTGTTATTTTTTTTCCTCGCTCCGTCTCGGCGACTACGATGACGACGACGAAACGCTTGCGTTTATATCGTCGTTGTTGTAGCCGTTCGTCGTAATAATAATAATAATAATAATAATAATGATATTTCTCCCGGCCGCGTGACCGCGAAAAACGCAGGGCGTCGTCGGCGGCGCGCAATTATTACGTTACGCGCGCAGTCGCGCTCCGAATCGAGTCGTTTAATTAGCCACGCCGGTAAGTACGATAATGACGACGAGTTAAATAACCAGGCACACTACCGGAGACGACCGCTGCGGCAGGCCCGGAGCGCTGTTAATCGTCCGCGATATTTCATCGTTTGCGAAATCCACGCGGAGGGAATTAATGAAGAAAAAATAAAAAAAAACTCCGGACGTTTGTCCGTCTCGCTCTCGCCGGCCGCGCGGCGTGCAAGGTCGCGTTCAAATCACGTGCCTACGGAAATCGTCATTGAAAACTCCATTTACAGTGATCGCGTGCACGATTAATGTACAATTACATTTGTTCGTGTAAATAATAATATTTATTACAATATCATATACGTCTTGTGTTTGCGACGACGACGAGGCGCCGATCTTCTATTCACGGATTTCACAGACTCTCCTGGAACGACGGCTCTCACGCGTGTTCTCGTATACCGCACGAGCGCGATGCACTCGATATTATAGTGCACGCGCGCGTAAAACGCCGAGTCTCGCATGTTTTGCGAGAACGGGGGGAAAAAAGCGAAAAAAAGAGAACCCAAACGATACCTTCGCCGAACGTCTCGGGTTTACGATACGATAATATTATACTAAAATACGCCCCGAATTTCGACTCGCGGCGGACGTTCGCTTAAACGCTCGATACGTCCGCGTTACGGCGGCAGGACACGGAAAGAAAAAAATAATATACGCCCAGCGCGTGTTTCGCCACCGCGTATAGGATTTGATTTGGACGACCGTATGAATATACTTATACTGCACGCGCACACAACGATTTTTAATTTTATTGTTCGGCGCGGAAAAAAAAAAAAAAACGTTTCTTTCCGATGAAAATGTCAAATGACACGGAACGAACAACGCGCCAACGAAATAGCGCAATAAGTCGCGCGGCTTATTATAATATTATAAATATTTATTTTCTAGATACCGATCTACCGGACAATATTATGCATATTAGATATGGTTGTTTTTTTTTTTTATTTTATTTTTTATTTTAGATCGCTATCGTCGTGTACATACATCATTTCATAGCCCTCGCAGGGGCGTAAATTATGAAATAAAGTTAATAGTTATATTACAACAATAAAATAATATGTTTAGAAAAAAAAAGAAAACAAGTAACGACAATGAAAATAGAGCGCATACGACTACGAGTTTTTTTTTATAACCATAGAGAAACAAAGACGACGACGATTTTTGGTAAGATTTCAGGTATCAGTGTGTATTTGTGAATTATGTGAACGATCGACGTTACGTTACATTTGCGTGTGACGACGGATCGATACCGTTCGTTTTCCGACTCGCGAGGTGTGCTCGTATTGTAGTAACAACAATACACACCATTGCGCGTTATACCGCGAGTATCAAATTTTCATCGGAAACAGGTCAAATACGGCGGCGGTCTGAGTGAGAAAATCGATTCCGGTGAAATACTACCGTTGTCGTCGTCGTCGTCGTCGTAACGAAGCGGTTGCGGCGGCATCACCACAAACTCGACTGAAAAGAGAAAAATTGGCTTAACGGGTACTGCCACGTCGAGGAGTATAATCAATACGGGGGCGTGGTCTTGGGGGGGGAGGGGGTGGCACATGATATTATTACGTACATACGTACGCGCGCAAACACCTAGGTGCCAGATATAAGTATATACTCGTATGTATACACGGGTATACCTAGCCGGGCTGAAATCGAAAAAAACCCTCCAGAGGGAGTAGATGAAAAACGCGACGGGTATAAGAGGATTTTCCGGTGACGGACGATATATTATGTTAATTTCGATCGTGAGTTTATGATAAATCGTTTCTTTCTTCGAGACGATTCTTAGAAGCGGTGTAATATCGTCATCATACACACGAATTTATCACGACGGATGATCAGTATATCGTCTATTCGGCGTAATGATTTGTTGTGTTTTATCGAAAATATTAAAATTTCGAATGCCATTGTCATCGATCGATTTCACTGCGGCTATCACGATTTTCATATTAGATTTATACTATAGTCGTGTACGATTGTAAAAACGGATAAGCATCCGCTATTATAATATCATTCTAATATACGAATTAATTATTTGAAAAACAATACAAACGTTTTGTAGTTTTTTTTTTCTATTCGGTGAAAATGTCGAGTCACCATAGTCATTACGGGGATTGTGAAAAAATGAAAAAAATTCACAAAAATGACGGTGGTCGGTGAATTACGTGATTCTCGCGGTAGTTTTACTGTGGTATTATTTTTCGGGGTGACTACGGGAAAATTCGAGAAAACACCTTCCCGGAGTACTAGCGTCTAGGTTGAAAGAGAGTATATAATATATACTATATGTTATATAATAATATATCGGTGATGTCGATTGCCGAACCGGAGTCCCTATTTATGTAACAGTCGAAATGCGTTTCGTTCACAGAGATCCGGCGGGGCTCAGAATCGATTAAAAATAGAACGGATACATAGAACGCGCGAATGTTATGAAAATATACGAACGTATAAATATTATGGTTATAATGCGCTTTCCTTGGCAACGCGCTTCCGAGACGGCGGCGGCGGCGGCGGCGACGTTCGTCTACGCCGCGGTGTTCGAAATCCCGCCGTCGCCTTGCCCTCGTCGACCCCGTCCGGAACGCGGGTTGCAAATCGGAGGCGTCTGGGGCTTTCGTGAGCACGTGGCGCGGATAGCGGCGAGCAGACCCGGAAAAAGCGGGTCGGCTAGTAATATCAATTGCGTCTTATGACGTATACAATTACGTGCCTACATCGCGACTGCACAGCGACGACAACAGTACGGTGTACGATATAATCGTACGGCAGTTACGTCTTATCACCGAGCGGCGGCCAAATATCTATCGTAAACGTTGACGGTGCTCGCATAAATCTAAGACGCAGTCTATTACTGAGTGACGCGAAAAAAAAAAGAAGAATAATGGCATAAACTGAATGAGGTGGCCTTTTTTTACCCCGATGTTTTTTGTACCCGTCATCGCGTTTTTGGCTAGAGAAATCGTTCCTATCTTCAATTCTAGGGATGATATTTTGTAGAAAATGTTGTCTAGTCGAATAGAGGGTCGATTTCGAAAACCCCGGCGATCGATAGAATCGAATTTCTTTTCGTTCGTCAGCAAAACGAGAGATAAAAATCGTATAGTTTCGAAATTTCCAAAGATCACAGCCCTCTAGAAACGGCGCGATCTGCAAAGATGCGACTTTCGGAAGGCCGATTCACCGGGCCCGGTCGTAAAGCCATAGTGCACGCGCGTCCGTCGTGGTCGTGATCGATAATCGACCGCGTCACACCCAGCGGCGCCGTCGTCCGAGTCGCGCGCGATCTGTCCGGCGGGCGGCCCCTCCGGTGACTCGTCGTTCGCGGCGATATGTATATTTTCGAAAGGGGCTCGACAGGATTTCCGGAGGCCGCTATAATCCCGACCGGTTTCCGTCGGGCCGAGGTAGGGCGATTGTTTTTTTTGAGATTTTTTTTCCACACGGAAATACCGCGAACGCTCCGTATACGCGCGGCCATGCCGCGGGCACCGGTCGCTCGCCGGGCACGGCGTAGTAAACAGTAATAATAACACACAATCGAACCCCCGGGTAGCGTATTGATCCGTCTGGCGGTGACGTCACGTCCAGACGTCCCTTGCAGACGGCGGCGGCGGCGGCGGCGACGTGAAGCTGCCGCGCGCGCGGGCGGTGACGGTGTACCGGGCCGGAGAGGGTGCGCGGAACGTCTATGCGCGCTGCAGCGGCGGGCGAGAGACCGGGGGAAGCGGAGACAAAGGGTCGTCGAGCGGGACGCGCCGCGGCGGCAGGCTGGCGGGCGAATCGAGCCCGAGCGCATCGCGTCTGGCGGCGCCCCGTCGTCGTCGTCGCCGCCGCCGCCGACCGTATATAATATAAACGGGAAACGCGTCGTATATGATATAACAACGATACTATAATAGGAGGGTGTTCGCGGGGAGATGTGGATCCCTGTGAAATTTCGCGTTTTTCCGCCCGCAAGAATAGCGTAGAAATCGAAACGCGCTCTGCGATCGAATGGAAATAATTGTTACCGTCCGACCGGCGGACTAGTGTTATATTTTATTCCTCTATATCCGTCGATTTATCGTGTGATGCAACTCGACTGTTCGTGAAAATCGTATCTCGTCACCGTGGAAAATTCTAATTTCGGACCGGGAGGAACGAGATTTTGTTGTGTTTTTTTATGTTTTTACATACCCCTCCTGCAGGAATGAAATCCTGGCTACGTGCCCGAGTCGAGTTTGTGTATTATATATAGTGCGTAATAATAATATACGCGGAACGTCGCGGCGCGAGGAGATGGCGTGAGCGATAGAGGACGAGGCGGGCTCGCGGCGGGAGACGACGCGAGAGTATAACGTTTTCGGAAAAGAGAGAAGAAAAAAAATGTTATATAATAAACCGCCTCCGACCGAGCGCTTCGCCGCCGAATCGATCGCGAACGGCGACGACGCGCACGCCACACACGAGAGGAACGGTTGTGGGCGGCGTGCAACCCGTAAAACGTCATCGCCGTCAATGGTGTGGTGCCGTGCGCCGTACACGTAGGTACACGTATATGCGAAGGAGTGTAAAAAAAAAAAACCCTCGGTCCTCGTCGCTCCCGGGACAGGACGAGAAATCCTCGCCGAGAGTCCGGGCGAACGCGCGCATACATGTAATTATTATTGCGCGATCGAAAACATTCTGCGCGGTCGGAGGAGCGTTTTGTGCGCGTACATTATATACAAGTATATTATATACTACGCTTCTTGTTGCGAATAAAAGCGTTTCGAGTGGATTTCTTTCTTTTTGTGTTGGAGGCTTGACCTAGAAAATAAACAATTCGCCCGCTACTACTCGCGGTGTCTCGGAGGGAAAACATAATACTGGGACGAGTATTTTCGCCACCGCGCCGGTCTAATATTAACTGTGAGTTTCGCGTTGTTTGTTTTTTCGTTCGTTCGTCGACGATGGCCGCCACGTCGTCGTCCCTCTGAAGCGGAAAGTCGCTAAAATAAACACACGATAACGAGGGACGCATGCGAGAGACACGCGTGCGCGGAGCTCGCGAATTCGGTCTAGTGCGAAAACGGTATAATAAATCGGTGCGTTTTTCGTTTTACAGTGTTATTTTTCCTTTAATCTATACTCACTGGCAGCCGGGGGCGATGCGCGTTGCGCGTGAATCGTATTCACGACGCCAATCGGCGGCGGCATCGAGAGGACCGCGGCGGGCGGCGACGCGCGGTGTGTTTGGGTCGCGAGTGTTGTTCGAGGGGACGGCGACGCGACCCGCAGTGGAGGGGTAACTGGGTAAGGATAATAAAAACTGCGGCGGCGGCGGTGGCGGCGGCTATTTTACGCGGTAGGTCCAGGAAAGGATGGGAATAGTGCCGGGGTAACTCTGTGTTTATTATGTATTTACGGACAAAAAAAAAGGGGAAAAAAGAGAATATTACGACGTAGAAGTTATTATAACGCTGTTAACTCTTGTAACAATAACCGATCGAAAAACTGAACGAGTGCTGAACGCATCTTTAGATATTTCTATATACAATATAAATACGTGTACGGCTGAATATTATGACGTATACTGTAACGATGATGAAATATAATAATTATTATCTACTCGGCGAACGATGAGATTGTAGACGGCGGCGCGAGCGCGAATCGCCGGCGTTTCGCCCGCACGACGAAACATTGTTGAAAATCAATCTACGAGACGTGAATATCTCGTTAAATATTCATAAGGACGAGAAGACGTACCCGTCCGAACTGAGGATAATACCCTGGACGCGTGCGTGCGTTCGTTCCGCGCGGTAATAAAATATGAAATCAACGCAGCCGCGACAAAAACAAAACCACACCGGAAATCTGAGAAAACAATAATATGATTCCAGCTTACGCGCGCGCCCGAAGTGATTTCGTCGCAAAACAAACCGAAATAAATAATGTCAACGTCATAATAACGGATATGACCGAGACTAATGTTTCTCGACTTTCGACGAAAAAAGATTTACGGCGGAAATAAAAACCTTACGTTCCATAACCAAAAAAGAAAATCGTTCCTCATTGGAATAATGAAATACGAATATTTATACTCTTGCGGAGGACAACGAATTAATTCTTAACACGCGAGCTGCTCAAACGTATTTCGACAATATCTCGACTATCCTAAAAGAATAAATTAAACACAGGTTTAATCGAATTTAAATCTCACAGTTTTCCTTGTAACTCGGCAGAGATATGACTAGAGCCTCTGAGAGATATTACTAGACTAGCGCCGGAGTAGAGAAAACGAAATTATTGTACGTAATACACCTCGTGTCGTCCAGCAAACGAGTTTTTTCGTTTTTCTAAACGGACACGTGGCCGTTACATATTAGCAACGTAAACATGCGGGCGCATTACATGACGTATATTCTGTTATAACAGAAGATAATACGATTATTATACCGTTTTCTTGTTACGATTTAAACAATCGGCACCGGCATAATATCATATTGGGTGAAGAGAAAAAAAAAAAAAAAGGAAAAAGAAATCCAAGGGCAATTATTATTATTATTATTATTACAACACAATCGTATTTTTCTCGGTTTTTTTTAAATACATATTTTATGGATTAACCGAATAACTTACGTGGCCGGCTAAACAATAGTGGGACACACGGAATAATAATGTAATACATTTTATATTATAGTAAATAGCGCCGCCGGCGGCGTATATATTTTATTTCCAAAGATTCCGTGGAACTCTTTTGTGTCGTCCGCTTTTTTGCCGACAATACGACGACGACGATTATTATACGTTATTTATTATGTATCTCTCTCTCTCTTTCGCTGACGATTTATAAAAAGTAAATATTAAATATACGCATACGTATGTATAAAGTATAAATTTAAACCGACCGGTCATCGTCCGTTCCACTCAACGGGCTTATATATTTTATACGTTTTTCCCTCGAAAACACGGGACAGGAAGAAGGCCGCGACGACGAATAACGCACGCACCACAAAAATATATTATATATTTCCCTTTCGTCCTGCTGCTGCTGCAGATTGCGGGACGCGTAATAACACAGGTAAAAACCGGTTTCCGAGTATATTTCTCTCATTCCGCGCGGCGACGGCGGCCGCGGTCTTCTCCTTTACACTTATTATGGTATTCTTTCTTCGCACAAAACACACCCAGGATCTCCTCCTTCACACAATGTAAAATATCGCGCGGACCTTATATACACCGTTGCTAAACACATACACACACACACACACGCGATTCTTCGACGGTCGTTGCAATGGCGACGGCAGTGGTGCGATTATAGCGACGACGCCGCCACAGCATCACGTCCTGCATCTGTTCGACAGCTGTTGTGTTCAGATGACGACGAAGAGAACATTTTTACTATATATAATAATAATAATAATAATAATAACACTCACACACACGTATATACGTTGAAATGTGCGCACGCACTACGACCATTGTCCACCGCCGCCGCATTTGCAGCCGCCTGCACCTCCTCGTGCCTACGACGCTGTGCGCCGTTGCCGAGTCGCTGTATATAGTCGTATAGTGCCCGTTTGTTATTTATTTATTTATTTATTTATATAGTCAAACGGACTTTACCCACTAATGCGAAGAATTCGTGTAAACGGCTAGTTGTTCGCGATCGAATCGTTTGAATTATACGCGTCGAAACGATTGAGTAAACAGATACGCGTATACTCGTATAGTACAATAACGACGGCGACGCAGGAATAAAGAAGGACGCGGAGGATACGAGATTCCTCCGAGGAAATTAAAAATTAATCGAGGCAGGGCGAATCGACTTTACCACATATCAGCCCGTCATTACGTTTCGCCCGTGTTTTCCTGCGCGTCCTTGTCCGCGGGTTCCGTTCTACGGCGACCGCCGGCAGAGGAGGACTAATTTATTTATATAATAATAATTATTATCGTTATTATTTCGTTCGAAACGAGCAACGTCGCAGACGAATAATAATTTGTCTACCGCTGCGGTAGACGAAACGCACGCGTCCGTTTCGGTCGAAAAAAAGAAATCTAAAAACGCGGGAAAAATCTCTGAGAAAAATGTCGCAACGTGGGACTACCCACACGTCGTCGATCAGAAGAATTCGAAAAGAATACCGCCGCCGATGGTGCGTTTTTTCTGATTTTCGATCGTAAAAACGGAGAGAACAACAACGGGTTTGTGTGACAAAATAAACGACGGCGGGGTGTGTTGGCGCGCATTTTTCGTATTTTTTTCCTCCTCCCCCGCCGCTTTTACGATTTTATCGTAAGAATATCGCTACGGCGGTGGCGTTTGTGGAACGTTGAACAAAATAATAATAATTATCGTTATTATAAAACGCTCGTTTTATTTCCTTTCTTCGACCGCGTGCGTGCGTGCGCACTGCGCACAAACGACTAAACGAAAAACCGGCATTTAAAAGAATAGGTAATAAAATACTAATTAACATTTAACGTTTTGGATACATAAAAGAACGCGTACGACCGAAGCGACGGCAAGGAAATGGGAGAACCGACCGCGACGTGTATAATACACGTTTTTTCTCGCGTTTTACGCGTTTTTTTTCCACTCCGCCCGATATTCGTAAATGCGAATAAAAAACGATTTATAGTAAGTATATACTCACTCGGGCGCGAGCGAGACGCCCGCGAAATCGACGAGTTTTTCGGGAAAATCGGAAAATGCACGCGCTCCTGCAGGAAGAAACGCCGCCGCGCAGTCGCAGCGACGGCTGCAGTTCCGCGGGAGGCGGCGAGGCGTCGCGTCGGTATATCGATCTAGCGAGTCGTTAAAGATTTTACGCGTTCGAAATATTATTACTATCGCCACGACGACGGCGCGGCGTCTGGATTTTCGACGATTTCTGCGCGCGCACGACTATACTCTTTTATTATTATTTTCTCTTCTTCTTACTGTATAATATTCTCGTGTGTGCCCGACCATCGCCGCGGTGACCGCCGCCGCCGCGCGCCCCGTGTAATATATAGGATAGGTGCGCGTTTGACCGTACGCCGGATTATACCTACCAAACCGAACCGAACGCGATTATCTCCGGATTCAATGCAAATCGTACACAATAATAATAACACGATAAACGTTTCCGGCGGCGCGGTGTAGCGTTATTCCGTCGTTTTAAGCGCATCGCTGGCCCCGGCTACGGGAATGATGATAATTATTGTCATTGAGATATATCCGCACGTTATAATAAATAATACACACGTGTAGTAGTAGGCACGTCCTCGCATTATTTGCGACTTTTGTTCTGTTGCTCGAATTCGTCGACGAGCGAGTTCGAAATCCGTTTCGCACGCGGTTCGCAACCCGTTTGATTTTCATTGCGCGGAATTTCGCAGTTTTCCACGCGTTATTATATCGATTCTGTTTGACGTTCGTTTCGTATAGGCTTCGTATTATTATACTTTTCAATATTATTGTGTTACGGTACGAAAAAAATAAAAAAATAAATTCGTAATAGATTTGAAATTCTGTGCAAAACAAAACGAACGAAGAGAGAAATTCGTCGTCAGACTTTATTTAAACATCGCGGCCGAAGACCCTATTATATAATATATTTTGCGCCAAACGACCGCGTATAGGGTAACGACGTGTGTCGGCGACGACGACGACGATGACGACACCGTCACTGTGGAGGCTCGTGCGCAACACCCTATTTGTTTGGTTTTTTTTACGAAAAAAAAAAAAAAACCTCGAGTGTCGCACGCACAAACACACACACACACACACCGTGACTGTAAAACTACACTTCTTTTCTGCGCGTGAGAAATAGTGGCCGTCGATGAAAATCGCGCGTTTATGACCGCGAACTCGATACCGTTAAGCGTTACCGCGGGCTCGTCAACTACATAATCATCTGGAATTTAAATCCTATTAGAATTCAAACGCGTACGAACAGTCCGAGTATAAGACGATATTTAGTCTAATTTTAATAATGGCAGGGGGGCTTTAATTTTTCGACTAAAGCCTATATTTAAGTAGACGCGAATTTGCATAATCATACCCTTTTTGTATCGGTGTTTTCGAATTCTTTTGTTCTCTTTGTCACGAGATTAAACAGTATTATTTTCTTTATCTCGAAAACGACCTGTTGTGAAATAATCATACGAAAAACATATAAAAACGAGATTCGAGAACAATACTTCTGTAACGGCAAAAAGTCAAAAATGGCTTACATTTTTTTTTTTTTTTTTATCGAATACTTTGTAAATAATTCCTACGCACTTTCAAATATGACATTTAAACGAGTTAAACAAAACGACTGTTTTAAAGTTTTCAAGAAGAAAAAAAGTCTCTGGATTAAATGCTTTTTGTTCAAATGAACAGAAAACGGCGTCGAAATTACGTCGAACTAATCGTCAGTGTGTTATTATGAACTCTACATAAAACGTATTATATTGGGATTTTGTGAAATGTTACAATCAAAATGATATTACGAATTTATAATACATCAAACCATGTTGAATCGTTAAACGCGGAAATGCAAAATCGTTTGGGTGCTCAAAACGATCTGTGCACAAACAGATGAATCTATTCCGTATTCTTCGGGTGTACGGTCGCAACCCCGCGGCATCGGTCGGGAGGTGTAAATAAAAATCGCAGGTGGTCCCGACGACGACGGGACCACGAGGACCAGACGCTTGGCGGGAGTCCGCCGAAATCACGGACCTATTAAATGTTTTTTACCCGTCGCCGCCGCACAGGGGCGTTTTACGCTCGCGATTCATCGCGCGGAAACTGTGCTCTGCCAACAGCATGTCAGCGACCAGAGAACCTTTGCCGCCGCGCACCGCACGCAATTACTACGCGACCGTTGAATAATAAACGACCGCATAAACAACGACGTGGTCGGTCCAACGTGTCGATACGACTGCTCCGCAATGACGTTTTCAGGATTTCTCGACGGAACGAACTTTTGTTTCCCTCCCCTTCCAAATATTATATTATCGATAGATGTATATGTGTAAACATTATCACGACGCGCATAGGTAAGTAGTGTACAATTGAATTGATTCGGACTCGAGGAATAGCGCTCGTATTCCGCCTCTCTTCTCGAAAAGAGGGGCAAACGCAAAAGAAAAAAAAATAGTGTTCCGTCTCGTACTGAATGCAGTGTGGATTCGAGGGAGCAAACGATCGTTTTTTTCCTCGGCCTTTCTATATACAGCCGATGTTTGACACGAAAAACACACATCGTGTTGGTAACGCGAGAGTAGAAAAAAAGACAACGTAAAAGGAAACGTTGTGGTCGAGAGAGCCGCCCGCGCACGATCGTACGGATGTAATTCTCGCCTTCGCGAGCTTTCGGATCTTCGCAAATACGCAAAAGTTCCGCGACGACGGCGAATCGTCGCGAATAACGGAGTCGACGGGGAATGCCGCAGGTATATATGTATATAATGTATATAGTTGGGCGGACGCCGGCGATAATTGAGCTTTTAAACGAGAACCTGCGGCGCGCGGGTACGTCCGCCGGATTTGGACGCGCGTGCGTGCGTCAAAGGGTTGCGACGACGAGCGCGGGGATCGTCGGGAGGGATGTCGCGATGTATAAGCGGCGACGGCGATAAAACGCCCACCCGAAATTGGATTCTCGTTTAGTCCCGTCCCGGCACAACCCCTTCTTCGTGCCCGCCGCAGCAGCTATTGCCGCCGCGGGCGGCGGCGGCCGACAGAAACGAATTCAATTACGCGAGCGCTCGTGCAGTGCGATATAGCTACTAACTCAATAGCTACTTGATTACTCTTTTCGTGCATAATAATAATCTTTGTCGTCGTTTATTTATTTTTTTTTTTTTCAAGAAGAAATATTCGCAACCGCCGCCGTGGTATCCCTTCAGACGTCCGCACGACGACAGGGGGGGGGAGGATAAGCGTTTAGGTATTTCGCGGGTGTAATTATAACGATGGGATACGCCCGCCGCGGAGCGTTCGAGTTTTATTCGGCGGCGGCGTTTCGCGTTTAAAACCGACGTGATGAGAAACGACGACGGCGGCGGCGCAAAAAAAATAAAATAAAATAAAACGCCACAGTTCGCCGCCGCCCGCGAATTAAGTCCGGATTATTACCGATCTACGGCGCGGACCCCGGCCGGAGGCGTTACTCCGGAGCGATGCTCTTTTTAATGCCGAATGAAAAAAAAAACGCTATAAAATAAAAGAATTAAGGGGGACTGGTATTATAGTCCGTCCGCAGACCCTTATATAAATTAAAAATAAAAATGTTCGATACGTATTATGCGCGCCGCCGTATACGTGTATATTTAGAGAGAAACTCTTTAGCGGGCCATTGAACTTTGCCGTCTCAAACCAACAGCCGGCCCCCCCTCCCCTCCAATTCGGGAAACGAAAGGCTATAAAAGTATCGTCGAGCGTGCGTAATAAACATAATAATATAGGTACAAACCCTATTATTGTTTTTTTTTTTTTTTGTTAATACTATTATAATATCTCACGTGATGTTTGTAAGGGAAGACGACGCGTATTGTACCGTGTCGGTAGTTAAAATCGCGAGTAGAATGATCACAATTTATGCACCTTTATATTTGTAGCACCGCTCATTAAGCTCCGATTCGAATGCATGGGTTGAGAACGAAATGCTATCCGCGCTTGACGACGCGCGACGCCCGCAGAGGGATTATCTCGACGTGGCGCAGGATGCGTTTGGCGTAAAACCTAAACGTTCGAGGAGTCGCGTCGTATTATATATATTTTATATTCTATCTATCGCAATATAATATTATCACTGTAATAATTGATCGAGGACGAATAATAATTAATCAAGCGTAATTATTTGAAAACAAAAAAAAGAAAGTAATCTCGGTCGGCGCATACCTAATCTTTAACCTTGTTGTTTACGTTAATTAATGGTTTCGGTTCGATTGAATGTGTTTAAACGGATCGGGCGCAAAAGCCGATGAAATTAATGCGATAACAACGCTTATGAGAGCGCGCCGGGCAGGTTATCTATTATTTATCCGAAAGTGAGAGAATGATTTGTTTTTAAATAATTAAATATTTCAGCCGACCGCAATACGCAAATAATTTTATTCGCCGCGTCGGCGTACCTACTTAGAACTCGACTGTGGGCACTCTGACGTCAGATTATCGAACGAATAACGGCCGACGGATTCCGGAACAACGATTATAAATTTACAATATTAATCGCGTTTACGCGTCGTTATTACCGCAGATTAAGTGGAAATACTTTTAATTCGGAATCACGTCTCGGTCGACGGCACACGTTCGTCATACACACCGAGAACAGGACGTTCCGAAAATTAAAACTCGCTTTTACGACGCAAAAACATAATGATATTGACGCGCGCCGTATACAGAAGTTATTATTCGAGCGAACCTTTTTGTTTTTGTTTGTTCCATTTTTTTTTTTTTTTTATACATAACTGTGAATGAACGTTACGAACGCCATGATGTATGGACACGGCGACGACGGTCGCAAGGTTGGCGATGCACGTTGTGTTGACCATTAAAATCACATACACTGTATCAAAAATGTTTATCGTACTTAAGGCATAAATATAACGAGTAAATAATAATAGATTAATTATACCTAGTTCGCGAACTCTCGAGTAATAATGATTTTTAGCGACCGGTCAGCCTTCGGGATTTCGGTAAACAAAAAAAAAAAAAAATGAATAATACATAATAGGTATTGCGTAGTAAATCTCTCAGCGGAGGCGTCGAAGAGAAATAAATATAGTTTTCAAATGTAATTCGAAACAAAAATAACTTTAAAACTTTAACGTGGTGCGACGAGAACGACGACGACAACTTAAAACATTTTTCGGAAAATTTATTTTCTCCGCTCGAACGAAATAAAATAATATATCAATTCGTCCGGAAGTTTTAATTCTCTATTTGTTTGCATCGTATACATAAAATTTTAATTTTTTCAACGGCGTAGCGCGAATTCCACTGTGACCGTCGTCGTTATCAATGTACTACTTTTGGCCATAACTCGTAAGTTTTTATGAGCGTTTTTAGTTTTCAGCAAAGTTTTATGTTCGTTTCTCTTTGACTTTGAAAACTATTATTTTTAGGATTAAACATTTTTTTTCTTACAAAAGGCTATTGAAAAAATCAAACGAAAATAACGTGTAAAATGTAAACCTATTGAAAAGTGGTCGTGATTCGGAGTTTGTTTTGTAAACTATTATTTGTACGCTATTTTGAAACTACACGAAATCGATATGACTTGTTGTGCGAGTTAATCCGAGTTTTCAAAAGCGCCAATCGTGATTTTTTCGATAAAAAGGTTAATACACCCGACACACGCGTCTGCGCGGTCGATTCCGAGTAAATCTGACCGTGTTTTGGTTGTGCTGTCGTAACTTTGTTTTTGAACGCCGGCGGTCGGCGGACGAAGAGGTGGCGGAAAACAACAACAATACAATAACGAAATCCCCGACTACGAGGTTCTAGGAATTCGTTATTATTATTGTTATCAAAGAGAGGCGTGTTACGAATCTAAAATGTATATAATAGAGACGGACGGAGAAAAAAAAAAATTAAAAGAAACTAGCAGAAATAAAAAAAAACCGGTCGGAGAGTATCGCGCGGTCGTGGCGGCCTCGGAAAATTGCCAGCGTGCATGCGATCCGGCGGCGGCGGCGGCGTGGTGCAGTAGTATATATAATATGATTCGGACGCGAACAACAGCCGCGCGCGCGTTTCGTTACGCGGACGAGTGTGGTTTTCGCGAGAACGATTGTACTTGGGCCGGTCGTCGTCGGACAAGGTTGCGCACGTGCTCCTGTCGCCTGGAGCGAGGGAAACGCACGACGCGGGTAGTTTTAATATTGCGTTTTGAACCGTGTGCGCCCGCGGAGTGATTTTTTTCGATGCGAAAACCGTCGTCGCCGCCCCGATCGTCCGCGGCGATTAGCGACGACGACGACGACGTCACGATATCGTTTTTCGCACGGGCTGGAGAGAAAACGAGCTGCAATAGCTCATAAACGCGCGGAACGACGACGACGACGGGCGAAAAGTCTAGTTCGGCTTGTTGCGCCAGGGACTATCCCGCGGGGGGGTGGAGGGGCAGGACGAAATTCATGGCGGCGTTTTCCCCTGTACACAGGACACGCGTCGATGTCCGTACGAATAAATCGAATTCGAATACACGCGGACCGCGTACAATTATTTGTTGATTGACTTTTTTTTTTGTGAGCTATATTGTTTCATCATCGTTTTCACAATTAAATACCAAACAATAATATTGTATATATTACGGGGAAAACGTTCGTCTTCCAATTTCTCCGCACATTCTTGGCGGCGGCGGCGGCGGGCTTTAATGTCGAAATAATCGACAAGGAAAATAATCAAAGCGATCGGAGACATGTTTTTCACAATACAGAAGATTATAATTATTATACGATTCAAAATCGTTTATTGTATAGCGTGTTATTATGAATATTAAAATTGTAATATAAAAGCCGGCCGATACAATCGATCGACTAGCACGCGGGGGGAGGGGTAAATCCCGTCGAAGAACACGCCATCGTTTGGTCGAAATAATAATAACTATCGTGCTCTCCACGACGCGCGACGTGAGCGAATATTACGATACAAACTGTACATAAATTGACGATAAAAACCGAGAAAATAATCACACGACGCAGCAACACCGCGAGACAAAAAATCACCCCTATGTGCGTGTGATCGGCAACGCGAGGGTGTAGGCCCCGCCGTCGTCCTTCGCTGGAAATATTCACTGCTGCAGTGACGATAAAATACGACGCGATGCAAACCGGGATCGGCACCCGCGCCGGTCGGGGGAGATCCTTCGTGTCGTTTCAGACCGACGCCATCCACCGCCACACTCTACGCACATAATATTATACCTACCCCGCGCACCAGCCGCCGCGCGCGAAATCCTCTCGTTTCTCGCTCAATCGCCCGTAAACGCGTCGCGGTTTAATTCGATATTTTACTGTCGGTTCGTGTGCGCATCGCACGCATTGACGCGGGCAAAGGGGAGGTTTAGGGAGGGGTGGGGGTTGAGTTCGAACCCTCCTCATTGATAAACGCTCGGCGATGGGAAAAAAATTACACTTTTAACCGGATAAAATATACCTCACTAGTTTTACAGTGGTTTTTAAAATATAACGATAGATAATTATTGGTGTTTAAGATACCATATTTGAAATGTTAAAACCATAACGTGTCACGTTTTACGGCGTAGACTAGAAGTAAAATATAGTAAACACGGATAGTTTTTTATTATAATTTTACGAACGAAATACTTGTGACGACTTTAATAATGCAACCCGTACATTATTGTTGAAAATTACAAGCTGATGGTGCGGTGTGTTGCGATAATGATGAAAGGCCGTTTCAATGAAATGAACTATAGTTTCGAACGATTTGTAATTTAACAAATGAACCGACGAATTAATAATACCCAGTAATAATAGATAGGTTTCGAAAATGCAATCCGTTTTTGAAAAAGCATTTTTTTTTCTCTTCAAGGATTTTCGGAATTAAATCGCTTCAAACGCTTTTCCCGTAGTCTTTGTATATTGTGTACGCTGAGAAATCCGTACTCTAGTAATGAACATGACGGAGTGAGTACTACACAAAGAGCGCACATGTATGTCTACAGACGTTTCCACTGCGCGTGCGCGGTGCACACGAGCGTATATAATCGCGCGTGTTTGTTTCAGATCCGAACGCGACTTCAAAACCCGCGTCCTCTACATCATCCGACGAGACAAGTTGACAGCCGAAACCGAATTCGCCGCAGAATTGTTCCGTGACGTTTATTATATTATTTCGTTATGTTATCGTTACACGCGCGTTATGAACTGCAGCACGTCGAGACGATTCGCAGAACGCACGCATCAGCTGTACGAGACGGCGCAAACGCGTGAAAAACTTTTCTCCGTCGCGATGCGACAACGTACGGAAATGAAAAGAAACAAATAGAAAACTAAGAAAGAACAAAAGAAAGCTCGTCAATCCGTAAAAGAGCTACGGGGCGAGCCGTCAGAAATAACCTATTGGCCTAGGAATATACGTATCGCGGATAGAATTATATACCGCGATGTCGCCGCGTTAAAAACAACGAAACAAAACCGAACTGCGCGCGTCGTCGGCGCAGGGAGAAAGGGACGAGAGAGAGAATATTATTATATACACGGACATGCACAACAATTTTAGCACCGCCGTCGAGGGTCGGTACGGCGGCGGCGGCGGCGAGTGCAGCACGAGGGGAGGATGGCTACGTGCCGGTACGTGCGCATGAAAAAAAAAATAAAAAAAAATAGCTAAAAAAGGCTAAGCTTTCCGCCACCGCCGCCACGACCGTTGTTAACTGGGTCGACGGACTGTACGCGGCAACCCTCTGGTCGTCTCGGCGCGGGGGCGGAGGCGGCGCGACACCCTCCGACCGCGAACAAAACGTTCAAAACATTGTGACGGCGACGACGACGACGACGACGGTACGATCGATTTCCACCAACCTTGAACTAACCCCGGCTCGCTCTCGTACACACATATATATATAATATATTTATCACATAAAATAATATATAATCCACTACATACTGCGACGGCGATGATAAATGTTGACAAAACGCGATCGTATTTTCCGATCGGACCGCGCGCGACGACGACGGTCGAAAACGAAAACAATACGATCGTATGCGGGGCTATACCAAAAACGGTGGCTGCGAGCGCGCGATACGGTCGTTTTTTTTTTTTTTACGAATCCCGCGCGCGCCGAGAACACGAGGCCGGGTAGGAACGCGGTATCGCGGCCGACGCGGATCGATAACAGCGATATAATTCGGCACGGCCGTCGATCATTCGTTTTCCCCGTACTAGTTTTCATTATTATACATTTTCCTACATCGTACATGGCAGGCGAACCGCACAAGGTGCCGGGAAACGCTTGTTTTCGCCATCCGTCGCCGTCCTCTTTCGTTTCGAGACGAGTCACAATGATAACAACTGTTTATGAAATTTATAATACATCGGAACGAGCGTTTCGTATGTAATAATAATAATATTTCTCCGTCGTTTTACGGCCTGGCTGGTGTGTTCGGGATTTGGAAAAACGTTTTCGACGCGTTATATTATACAGACTGTGGGCGGCCGCGGCGGCGGCGGCGGTGGCGGCGACGACGACGATTTCGGGGCGGGTAAATCATAAAAAATAACTATACCGAAATCCGGCCGTATACGGCATTCTTTTACGACGGAAACACTCGAGCAGCGGAAGATCAAACGACGTCTCGGCTTCGTGGTGCGAGACCGAGTGTAAGAGTAACGACGAGATATCGCATTCGCGACCATGTTAATAATATACGTTCGCGCGATATCGATTTATCTCGTCTAAAACGACCGGCGCATTGACCTCCGGCGCGCGTATTCGTCCGCGTTCGTCCTCTGGGCCACACTCGCCCAAAAATTTAAGGACGACTTACAGTTTTTCATCAATCGATGGTAAAAAACGAACGCGCGCGCGCGTTATGTCTCGCAAACGTTTCGTCGAGGACCTCACAAACCTCCTGGCGAACGATCCTGGTGGCAACGAGTCGACGACTACGACGATACTTCGAGTTTGCGGCGGTCGGCGCGCCGCCGCCACCTTCGATCGAAGATACATCGGCGATTCGTCTCTGTGCGTACGGAACGAAACGCGCGGCAGAGACCTGCACGGGACAGGCTTATCAATGGAAAACTTCGGCCGTACGTAAACTGTTATTGTTGTCGGAGAAAATATTATGTAAATCGTACGCGCGTCGATGATTTCGCGACGCGCGCCTTTCGTACGTACGCGGTGCGTATGCACGTCTGTGAGTTCCCGACGCAGCTGTGCCAACAACTGGAAATAACGTATATATTATTATAACAACGCTGTTTGTCGTGGGATTTCATAGTTTCGAACATGTCGCGCAGGAGAGGAGTATATAAATACACGGCGGCGGCGCGGTACCTGCGCGCAGCCTACCTGCGGTGTTGTTTGTGAACATTAAAATTTATGTAATTAAGCTTTTACAAACATTCATCGACGTGTATGTTGTGTGCACACTGATTTCCATATACACACTGGATGAGATCGTTTCCAGCGATTATGTACGCATACCTGAACACGTAAACAAACAAACGTTTGGTTTTCTCGCATTTATTAAACGAGCAGGCGGATAATATTGAAAACTTTCGAGGATTATCAGACGGTATAATATTCGCTATCGCTGTACGATTGGTGGTGGTGTGTGTGTAGGTACTATTGAGAACACAATGATACAAACAGACACGGACGACGAGATAATGCGATCGAAAATTACAAAATCCGTACGAACTCACGTCAAACGATCGGCGTGACACGAGAAACACCACTAACGCGCGCACGGCGGCGTTGGCTCTAATGCGTATCACGACGTTATTTTTTTTTTATTTTTAGTCGAATTTTAGAAAAAGTTTAACGCGTTTTAAAACCGTTATGATAATCCGGACCAAGTATCGATCCGTATTTTTATTGACATATTCCATTATATTCTCTGGTAAAAAAATCCACGAACGTGTGCCACCTTCCTTGTAGTGGCGCGGCCCCGGCAGTTAATCGTACATTAATTTGATTATTTTCAACTCGTTTGGTATGTTTACAAAATTGTATTTTTTCCAGGAAATTACCAAAAACAAATCGATACTCTCTCCTCAACTTCACGGTAGAATAAAGACGCATCTCTCTCCCGTTTCTGTTCGTCCTTCTAACCTGTCTTAAAACCCGTTGCTATTGTACCTAATTCTTGTCGCCTAATTTCACTCGTAATGTACCGCTTGCTTGCACCGGTGGTGCAAAAATTGTTGTAAATATCCTTTATTGTAAAAGAAAGAAATAAAACTTTCCGATTTATACCTTATAAAGGTATTAATTTGTTGACGGATGTTTAATTGTTTCGCCGCGTGTTGAACGAAACCGTTTTTATTTTAACAGGTACTTATATATATACGAGTATAACCATCCTCCAACCGTTTTTCAAAACTCTTGCAGGACCACTAATTAAAGACGCGCGTACATGAACACGGCAAATAGTCGAACGGACAGCGTTATTTATATAGCAATAAATGTACAAGAATATTACACACGATATATTATGATATACGTATATTTACCAACTCGGTTTCGTTTTAAGGCTACTGACGTACGAGTTATGGCAGTAAAAGTAATTGCGTTTCAAGTCGAACGTATTTCGTTAAGATGCGTTTAACGATATAGTATAAATACAGCGCTTGTGTGCGTACATATAATGTTATACTCCATAAACTAGGGACATTAAATTACGTTATGTAAGTATACATATATATACACACACACACACACAGACAGATAAAAGACCTATAAAACGTAGTGGAGCGTAAATTTAATAAATAAAATATGTAAAATATCGGAAAGTTTTTCACGTCACTGCGACAGAGAATAGTGTGTAAATATAATAGCACTGTGCGCGGCGGTGCATTGACGGGGAAACAATTATTATTGGTGTGCGCGTGTGCACGTCTTGCGTTTCCTCTTGGCGTTTTGCGCGTGCGCCGTTGTCGCCGCGGTCTCCTTATTTGTTGATTTCTACACTGTCTGTTGCACACGAGTACGGCCACCATAATAAAGGACGCCGTCTTTGGGTGGACGAAAATAACGAAAATCCCGCGAGAGGGATTATCGCCGGAGAGACGCGAAAAACGAAAGGACGTGGCGCGACGGCGACGACGACGGCGCGAATGAGCGAGCGATCCGGCGCGCAACGACTGCTACACGCTCAAGAAGCCTCGTACAAACGGGTTTCGAGCTTTTTATCGAAACGAGTTTTGGACATTTTCGCGAATAGTTTTAACGGGAAATCCTTTCCGAAACGCAAATGAAAAGGTTTCACAATTATTATTATTATTATTATCATACAAGTCGAATGATAATTATTACGAAAACATGACACGTATAGTCATTGTGACGATCGCTTATTTATTTGATCGAAGCGATTGTCGTGCCTACGCATAGTGTTTTTTAAACTCGATACTATCGCAAGTACCACAACGTTCGATAGGAATTCGAATTTTTTTTTTCTCTCTCTCAAAGCGATTTTCTTCGCGTACCACTTGCGATGCCTTTCGCGTGCCACGGTTAGTAGAGGTCTGCGAACTACTGCGGCCCTAGACCACGGGCGGTGTTCTTACGGCGGAAGTGTCGCTGTCGCGCTTGCGCAACAAACACGGCGTCATACGTATTAAACAATCACGCGCGCACACCGATCCACGCACAAAAATACGAAACGTAAAATGCAAATTTCCCGTTCGACGTCCACGTAATATAATAATATGAATAGGCCGTGGTTGTTTTTTGTTTTTTTCTTCAACTCGTTTTAGCGAAATCCCCACACGAGCTCCCGCGGGAGGTCGTTAAAATTCTTTCCGATTTTAATTATTATTATTATTATTACCGTCGATCAAAAAAGGAAAAAGGACGTAAACGGTGGGCAGTGAAGACAATAACTACTACGTATATACAACCTAACCGCGGTTAATACGTAAATCTCGCAATTTTTGGAAAAACTCGCAAGGAAATTTTAAAACTGACCCCCGAAGATGAAAACAGATGCGATCGTTCGCGTCGTGATGACAGAGACGAAAAAAACATCACCCACATCATACAGTAAAACACTCGTCGAAAAACCGAGCGCGTTCCGGTACGTCCACACGTTGGAATTGTTTTTTTTTCCCGTAAACACGGTCGTGTAACACAACACGTCGTCGGACTAGTGCCGCCCAGAAAGGATTTGAATAAATACGTCACTGCAGCGAGAGCCGGGGATAGTGTGCGTGTGAGGTGTAACGTTATAGTCGACGGTGGTCGTTATCGTCGTCGCGGGGGGAAAGAGCGCCTGCAGCGAGAAAGTCGCGTGACATCGACCGGGGCGAAGGGTGGCGAACGGTATACGTTTTAAGAGAGTGAAACGCCACCGCCCCGCGACGTCTACCCGCGTTTATAACCTAAAACAACGTGAACGCGCCGCTACCGACGGCGAGGGACGCAGGACCAAAAGCTATATATGCGCCCCTTAAATCAATATTACACCCTCCCTCGCACCCCCGACACTCCGGTCACACCCTCGGTCGCAGCCGCCGACACGACCGCACCGCACACGACGACGACGACGACAGCGGCGGCGGCGGCGGCTCCGGCGGCGACGGACGTGGCGCCAATGGAAGTTCAAATAAAATATATTCACCGGCGACGCGTATACATATATATATATTTTATACATACTGTATTTTATATAAACGGCCGAATTTTTTATACGAACTTGAAGAGCGCCGAGAAATAAACGTCTCCTTCTATATTATATTACCTATTATATAATACTTTGTCGCGCTGCGTTTTCGTCGAACGATTCGTATTCGTTTTCGGGGGCGAACCTGGAAGAGATTTTGGTCCCGGGGAAAAAGCGCCGGTTTTCGGAATAGGTTTTTTTCGTTATTTTTACGCACAATCGATTGAAGACAAACGCGAACGAATCGTTCGATATGTTTATCGACTTCACGCGTACGTGAAATGTACTATTGTTTTGTTTTCTTCTCTATTATCTAAATGCAAAACGTTAACTACTAATCCAAACGAATAATTATTTCGATCTAGCATTTTCGCCGTCTTGTTTCTAAAGCGATTTTCGACAATTTTAAGTATACTTTTTCTACGCCGTTTCAGGTCATTTCAGTGTGTTTTCCACTGATCGTAAGAGTGACGTTTCATTGGCTCACTGCAATAATAATACACAACAATCGAAAACTCCGAAAGGGGCTCGCCGTTCCTGGATTTATGGGCGATATTGCGACAGATATTATTATTAATATCATAGTTGTTACGACAGAGACGCTGCAGAAAAACGCAGGCCGTCGTCGTTGCGAAAATAGAAAACAAAAAAGTAGCAAAAAACCGAAAGAGTAGAGTTACACGCACCCGGTAAAAGATTATCAGCCGTCCACGAGGGGCCTATAATACACGTATAGTATATATACAAATGTACGAGAAGCGGTGGCGGCGGCGGCGGCGGCGGCGACGACGGAGACACGGCCGTGGCGAGGGAGTCGTTTAAATACCCTTCACAACGGAAAGGGTTCACGGGCCATTACCCGAACACAAAACGACAGGTCCGGTTTCCGATTTAAACAATGAACGCGAGTATACATTTTTGTCTGCGTAAGATTTCTTGCACACACACACACACGCGCGAGCGTATAATATAATATTATAATCAACGTCGTATAATCGTAATCCTCGCCGTACTGTTGATGCTAGTCGCCCGCTTTTCCCACACGCCCGCGCCTAATGTCTCATCCCCCCCGGACACCTGGTACGGAGTGCGCATTATCATAATATATTGGCCACGTGATTGACGTGTCCATATTAACGCGCACACCCCCGCCGCCGCCGATTCCTTCCGGTCCGAGAGTTTTCTTATCCGCGCGTTCGGTTTCTTTTCATATTTTTGCACCCCTAGCTCGTTTTTCTCCCCTTTTCCCATTGTTTTTCGCCCATTGTCGCGCGCGATACACACGATATTATATTACGTACAGAGAGAGAAGAGAAAGAGCCAGAGAGAGAGAGAGAGAGAGAGAGAGAGCAGCTAATAATATATTATAAACTTCGGCAGTGGACGCGCGCAGGCGATTCCGCACGGATTATGTAGATCGGACGAGCGTGGAAAAAATAAAAACGTTCATTCATACGCGAAATCCGTTACATCGTGCTTAATCGGACATGAAAACGATCGCCGTCGGGCGAATTTTCACGAGGTGCGATTTCGTTAATATGCAATCGGGTGCAGCGGCGACTGCAGCGACGGCCGCGTTTTCGTGTCTCCTTGCGAACACGATTTGTCTACGCGACCGACTGCAAGTGGACTGGATCCAGGACCGGTCGTTCGTACACAGCCGCGTGCAGTTGACCGCAGCGACTGCATTGATTTTCCGGCGTTCTATCTGACTTTTTCCTCCGCGGTCGAAAAACTAAATTTCCATTTGGCTTTGCGCAAACGCGACGGCAAAAACGAAACCACGCCTCGGGCGATAAAGCTGTTTTCTCAATAACGCGCGCGTTCCGGATAATTCTCACGGCATACGTCTCCTGTCGCCAGATGAAATACGCGTACTTATTGTAACGCACGTTAAACCATAGCGCGATGTCCTTGTCGAGTCGTTCTCACACTCGCGCGAGCACCGCGCTCGCAAACGACATCGCACCGTGTACCGGACGAGAAGAAGAAATGTTTCATAAAATATACACGTACCTGCGTGATAATAAAATGCAAGCGCGCGCGCGCGTCGTCGTCCGCATAAAACACATCTGCGCGCGCAACAACCTTGGTTTATAATAATATACATGTAATATGTGTAATTCTCTCGACGAGAGTCCGAGTGGGTGCTGCCGCCGCCGCCGCCGCCGACCCAGTGAACGCCGTATGGTATAATAATATCGTACATAGTGTGTTTATAGGCGCATAAAATCTCAGATTTCCTTTTGTGCGCGCCGTTTTTCGTCGTCGCCATTATTTATATTTTTATTATTATTGCACGGTTATTATTTCGGGTCCACACGTTTACGCGACGGCCGTGCAATATAACGCTGCACGCCGAGCCGACGACCATATTGCCGCCGCCGCCGCAGTGTGCGAGTTTATTGTGTCGTCGTCGGTGCAGCAGCCAACGCGAACGCGCATACTATATTACTACATCGTTATTTTTACGGGCTCGTTTTCGTTTATTTTTATTTTTACGAATCACGTGCGAATGATAATAGTCTTTTACGCGATTACGCGCATCCGATTAAAACAATAACGCATACGTCACTATAATGGGTCGTCGATAAGCGGTCGATCCGACTCTGCTGTCCGAACGCTCTGCAGTTTCGAGCTGACTGTGCTTTTCCCGAAGAGCGGATTTTAGATATTATCGATGACGTTTCTTATATACGTAATATTATGTACATCGTGTAATATAATATTATTGTCGGATTGCCACCAAACGTCCACGAGTGACTGTTTTCGAATCGATCCAGGAGTTCTGTGGACGATACGTTTGATAGACGGGGTCGAACACTCTGATTGGTCGCAGCTTTCGATTTTATCGCGCCGTCGATTTGGTTTCGAGTTTCTAGTGTTTTTTACGTCGTCGTCTAGTTGTCCACGAACCACTGGCAGCCATATAATCTCATGGTGTTTTGGCTCGGACAGCTTTTGACCAACTGCACGAATTAGATACGAGCGCGCGTGTTCTCGCTCGATTTTAAATTGCCAATTATTATTCTCATATTGTACGAACATTATAGCATGCACAATGCGAAAAAAATGTGCCCGAGTCTGTTGCTCGTTGTAAACGTTGGTTCTCATGATAAAACTTTATCACGCAGAAAATGACGATGTCGAATATTTCGAGGAAGGCGACGCGAAACGTCGAATTATTGACGTTTCCATTATCATACGCATAATGATGTTATGTCAACGCATACGAATTCACTGATCGATTTATTGGATATCGTTATCATTGATTGCACAAGTCGTTTTCAATCATAATAATTCTTTAACTTGTTTTTTCCATCGATTCGGCGTAAAAATTGAAAGCAAAAGTCGTTACGCTTTGGTTTTAACGCGTACTGTATCGCTGCGATTTTTTTGATTTTTTTTCCATTATTCGACTAGCCGGTGTATTTTTAACGTAAGCATTTGAAAAAGAAAAAAACCATAGTGAAACGTGGAAAAAATCCAAAAATGTCTAATGGTCACATTAGTTTTCACGTTTGTGAGTTGAAAAATAATTATGACTTTAAAATATAATATGTAGATGATGATAACGTTACCACACAACAGTGGCGATCGAAATATTTTCTTCTATGGATTTTTCTTCAAAAGTAAAAATAGACTGCGATAATTTGATAAAAACGTTTGAACAATGTTAAAAAATTAATTTTCTTTTACATACAAAAACAACGGTGAAATATGCTCAACATTCTTGTTTCACTTATCAAAATGTAGTGCGGATAATCACGATTCTGGTTTCCCAATTATTCCATTGTATATTTCGACAAAAATTCCACCGGAATTATTTCGTTCGGTCCGTGGTCATTGCACTATTATTCTTTTCGATATTCTTTGACTGCCGTTCTTTATCTCTCTTTCTCTACTATTTCCTCGTTCTCTTAGCTTTCTTTGACGTTCTCGCGCGCATATAATACGTCTGCTAATCAAATTAAAAACACACGTGCACAACGGACTTTTCGTCGTGTGTAATCGATTTGACGTCCGGCCGAAAGCTTAAACGCGTAATTCATTAATGTACCTCGGTGAAAAAAAAAAAAAAACGTTGGTAAAATGCCGAGTACAACGACGGCGGCGCGCGTAGTTTTACTAAAGCTACCGTGCGGCGGCGTGGCGTGTTCGTATCGAATATCGCGAGATATTTATCGTATTTATACCATACTTTGGTCGATAGTAGCGGCGGCGGCAGTGGAATAAACATTATGTGGTTTATCTAGCCGCTGTTGACATTCTGAAAACGTATAGTGCGTATGACAATCGGACTCGCGTAAAACTGCGCGGCAACACGCGAGATACAAAACGTCTAAAAGCTCCGGCACACAATGCGCCCTCTCCGACTGTACGCGATCGCTATGGTTATGGTAACGACTTTGTTGTTGCCCGCGATAACTAACAACACTCGACACTTATGAAATCCTATTATATTTAATACGTTTTTCGTTCGACGCGCAGCAAATGGGGTTTTTTTTTGTTTTTTTTTTACGATCTCGGGCGACGACGGATCGCGACGCTGTTATTACGTTTTTGTGAAGACGTAAGAAAGTCGTACGACATTTGTGCCGTCGATTACGAAACGCGCTCGCGTGTGTGTGAAACAACGGCCCCGCGCGTACACATGTTACGTATATCAGTAGGCCGGTCCGCGACGCGGTCGTGTGTGTTAATACAGTTAATACGGCTACATACTGTTGGCGTAACGGTTAATCGAGTTAACGGCATGTAGGTACGTACAGTCGGAATCAAATGACTGTCAGGAATAAAGAAGAAGGAATATATATATTGTGAAAAAAAAAAAAAAAAAAAAGGAACCAGTCCTCCTGGGCAATGGTGTATATAAGTCCGTCTTTGTGAACGGGCCGCGGCGGCGGCGGCGAGTCATTGTCGGTGTCCGTTCGCCGTCGCGCTGCACTGGAAATACGCATATACTCGTATATTGTATAATATATATAGGCCGCGTTATGTATGTGTATATAATACGTTGGTACCGATAATACCTAAATGCGCGTGGCGGCGAACGACGCGTGGAAAAACGCTGGGTGGCCGCCGCGGGAAGGGGACCGCGGCGGAAATCTGGCGGTGCCGTACGGCGGACGCGTCGGTATTATTGTACGCGCACGGTATATTGTTCGAATCAAGAGGATTAACTCTTATATAATATAATACTCGTCCGACGGTATGCGCGACGACGACTTCAAAGGTCTTAAACATAGGGATATAAATATTATTTCCCTCCCCCCCCCCCGACACACGTATCTATCCGGTCGGATCTAAAAACAACACGTTTTTTAAATACAAATTTTAAGGGCGAATCGACGACGACGACGACGACGGCGAACGACGTGCACGTGAGAAAGGTCGTGGTCGTTTTCACGGCCGTGTGAGCAGCACACGATAATATGTACGAGAGCGCCGCCGCCGAATTCCGAGCTATTCGCACCAGTCGCAAAGGCGCAGTAGGCGTATATATTATTATGGCACACAGCGTGTGTTATCGGGTGTGCAAAAGGCGGTTATAATATCCGTCGCGTACCTAACCTACCTACGTAGGCGACGGGAAAATTTTGTTCTCTCTCTCTCGAACAATGTCATACGGCTCTTTGCACACGACAATCGTTTTTGCATGTCTAATGAAACGCGCAGCTGTGATGTATAATAATACCGCCGCCTACGCACGAACGACTACATTAAGGGTGGACGCTCGCGGTGGACGAGAGAACGGGCCGGCGGTGGCGGCGGCGACGACGACGACGAACGATAACGCGAGGGGGTGTTTTTTTATTTTTTTATCTAGCGACGAGCGGAGCACGAAAAAAAATAAATACGTACCGCGCCAAATAAACGACCGTGTAATAGGTTTTTCTCGCGAGGCGATAAACGGGATTTCGTGAAAGCGGGGGCGAGCACAATACAGATATATATATATATAATATATGTATATACGAGTACAGATGTATAGACGGCGGCGGGAGGATCCCCTCGGATTTTCGAGGGGGCGACGGACGAGAAAGAAATAATGAGAAAAATTCTTTCGCACTTCAACCTGTTTTCCTCGTTCTCGTGTGTCCGTACGCGCAGCGCAATACGCTCGCGGCGCGGTCGATCACTCCTAACCCCCTTTTCAGACCGAACGATAATATTTGCCTTTTCGCTCGCGGAAAACATTTAAAAACGTTACGTTGTTATTACAAGTACGAGTATATATATATATTTGGCCGCGTACGCGCGCGCGTGGACGTATAGCGAGTGCACGCGCGGCTTTTGATGCACACTGCCAAAAAGCGTATATTCTGTGACACCGCGCGCACCGCGCCTTCGTCTTCGTCGCCGTTCTGCGCAACGGTCGGGGCTCATCAAAGACGGGTTACTTATAGCTTTGTTTTCTCGACGTGTTTTTCTTCTCTTCGTAAAAAAAGAAACGAAACGAGTGCATCGACCCCGCGCGCTGCCCGTTGGTGGTCCGCCAGTGATAGTTTTGCCAATACACACACACACACACACACACGAGCCACACGAGTTCGTTTAATCCCAGTCGATTTTTTCCCCCAAGACGGACTACTATACACACGCGAGCGACATAATATTATCATATTATCCGACACGAAAACGTGTGAAAGAACTGCAGATATCGCTCGGCAGATAACGGACGTGTGTGCGGCGAATAATATCGCCGCCGCCGTTCAGCTGCTACTGCTGCTGCTGCTGCTGCTGCTGCTGCTGCGGCAGTGCAGATGTGTCTCTGCGCATTATTATTGTTCACAATACGACACACGCGGCGGCAAACCCGATAACGGGAAAAAAAAAACCTAGTGAAAACGTACGAGAGTCCTGCGACGATCGTGACGACGGGGTTAGAAAGTTTGAAACCAACGTGTACACGTGTATACAATTATTATGAATCCTTCGCGTCAAACCGATTTATATCGGAGTAAAACGAGGGGGAAAAAAACAAACCGAACTATAGTGGAGTGCATGTTTCTTGGACGATTCGAACTGTGTTTGAGTAATACGTACTTTACGATTAACTCGCACGCGTATAAATAATGAATGGACGACAGGACTACAAATCCTCGGAGTTCTAACACACACACACACACACACACACACATATATTATACGTATGTCGTACGAGCGCGAAGGAAGACCCTTCACGTGACATGTCTGTGATTCGTTTTCACTTTCCGGTTAGACGGCGACGTCTGGCAGTACGGCTGCTCGGCGACGACACGCAACGGCTGCCGGCGGCGAACTGTTCCGCATTCGTACGTATATATACAGTCGACCGATACCGAAATTTGGCGCCTCGAGATTTATAGCAGTCTTCCAGATTATATATCGCAGGGTTGACCTAATTTTCGACGAAATCCCTTTCACTGCGCGCATAATGCGTCGTATATATATATAACATGTATAATATATTTTATACCAGTATCTATACGCGCCACACAGCTCGGAACGGACGAAAGCCCCGATTTTAATTCTACGCGAAATACACGCCCGTAATTTGTTGTTAAATAACGAGTGTTTACGGGTAACAATAGGTTCTCTCTTTCTTTATTTTTTTCATTCATTTCTTTTTTTTTTATACTATCTATTATTACATTTTTTTTATTATTATTATTATTATTATTATTATTCGGTGCCGTGCTCTTGCATTATTTCTATTAAGTGGTTCCATTGTGTGAACACATCTTGACCGTTGCAAAGGTTAAAGGGTCTGTTTCTTTTTCGTTTTGCGGCCCGGATACACACACACGCGCGCGCGCGCGCTCGGGCGCACGTTCAACTTACAAAAGGGTGGCCACCGCGGTGGAAGAACACTTCATGAAAACCGTGAATGCGCGCGTATTGAAATGTACCGTAATCGAATTGAAATCTGAATATAATCAGAGTCTCCGTGCTCCTGAATTTATATGATTTTTCCCCGGCGGCCCTCGAAAAATGTATTTTCTCATGTGGGCACATATAATATTTTATAACGCGACGTACACGTCAGACCCGCGGGGACGTCGTCGGCCGCGTATACATTCTATGCTACATAATAGGTTCGTTACAATACGAGTGCGATGATATTATTACAGAGATCTGCCGTACTCTGTGACGATAATATTCAAACACGAACGGTTAAAAACGGATAATAATTGTTTCTATTATTACGAGTATTGTTATTCTCACTCGGTCGGCCAAAAGACGTCGACGCGATGACGAAATGATAAATAAAAATCCGGAAACATCCTCGCCGAGCTATAAATTATACGGTTTGTCTGCCGCGCGAATGCTCGGCGCACAATTTCCAAACGTACGCGCTCGCACTTCGCCGCCGACATTATAATATACGGATTAATAAATCTCGTTTTACGATATTCGTTTTGAAGGCGGATCAAGACAGTTTTATGTTACGGACCGAAAAAAAAAAAAAAACCACCCAATTATAATATAGTGCACGCGGATAGTCTATCGTCATTTTATATTATGTGCACATAAAAAAAAAATATATATATGTGTGTGTGTGTGTGTACAATAAAAAACTATCCGGGTACACTTAAAAGCTAAAATATATATATTTAGAGTGTACAACGACAGCGGAGATCTAAAAAAAACGTAATGACTTTGGTTCCGTTCAATACTTTTGAGTTTATTTTTTTTTTTTTTATTTATCCACAGTTATTGCATCTCTACGGCGGATATTATTATATTATGTTTGATAGTTTTGAACTAAAATTTAAAAAAAATCAAAATTATATATTCCTTTTTTTTTTTTTTTACCGAAATCCGAAACGGCCAGATTTATAATTTCGTATTTGGAAAAAGAACCGTTGCGGGTGTCAGAAATAAATTTATTTATTTATTCTATGTCGATGAGGTCGTTTATTTTCTAAAATTGTTTAGTGTTAGTTATGAAAAATGGTATTTTCTTTCGTTGGCGGAAATTCGCCGTTAATTATTAATCACGCAGTGGTGTACTTGTAACGATAACGTTACATTGATATGACACGGATTAAAATGCGAGATAAATATTTAAATTTGAAAAACTTCAACAATAATATTGTTCGTAGTAAACGAAAACAGCCCGATTAAAAGTTTTAAACACCGGAGTCGTTCGAAAAACCGTACTCGAGATTTAAAAAACGAGTGTCTTTATGTTAAAAAAAAAACATAAAACACCAGCGGACAAATTAGAACACGATTATTTAAAACATTTTTCGTCTAGAGTTCTTCGTTAAAGTCAAGTCGCGTTTGAAAATATACGGAGCGAAAGTATGACAAAACGATAATTTAAAAAAAAAACGTCGGAGCGTATAGAATCGAACCGCCGCCGCGCCGGGGATAAGTCGTCGCGTTAGTCAGATTTCCGCGGGCACGCGCCGTGAACGAAAATATTATAATGTACATCGACAAAACGCGACGGCGACGAAAATACCGTCGTCTCGCGCGTTGCATATTATCAATAAGCCCCGTCAGACTAATACGCGTTATATATAATGCGTATTCACGTCGAGTGGAAATCCATTTCACTTCGACTCGGAGAAAAAAAAAAAAAACACCAACACAAGACACAACCCTGCAGCGCGCGCGTATTATAATACATTATAGTCTCGGTTATATGTATAAATCGTATATTATGTAAAATACATATCGACCGCAGAGACAGAGAGAGAGAGAGAGAAAGGAGAAAGAGAGAGAAAGAGCGAACGTTTTCGGGGTCGCGGCGGCGCGACGGTAACGGTGTAGAGGAGACCGGAAAAACAGTGGCGAACCGCCATTTGTGTGGTGCGATGGAAACGCGGCAAAAGGACGAACAATGCGAGCCGAGCTCGCGGACTCCGCGGGAGGTCCCTGCTCTCCGTGTCGTCGTCGTCGTCGTTGTCGTCGGAGCCGTCGACTGACCAACAAGACGCGCCGCCGCCGTCACCGCCGTTACCCCTTTCATTATTATTATTATTATTATTCGGAAATCCCTTCGGTTTTTTTTTTTTTTTTTTATATTCCGACGCACAAAAGAATTCTCCCGTATATTGTATGTTTTTTAAACGTTTTTGCATCAATTTTCTTTTATCTCTCTCTCTCTCTCTCTCCTCGCCGCGGGTTCCTTTTATTATGTTTTTTTTTTTTTATTGTTTGCGGCTTCTTCTCGCGCGTATATACCGGCCAATTTTGGTTAGTAGTATATATTATATATGTACAAACGAATACGTCCGGTTAGATTTTGACGTGGCCAAGGGTCACACACACGCACGCACATCTCGGAAAATAATAATAATAATAATCGCGCACGAACAAAAGGACTGAACGAGGCGCGAATTCCCCCAAGAACATACACACATATATACACATATACAATTGATGGCATATTACAAAAAAAAAAAAAAAATCTTATGTTAAAAAACCGGTCAGCCAAAGTAGAGAGAAAATTGTTACAATGTCGCGGCGACGACGTTCGGCTTTACACGGTGCGCGTACACGTATAACCTGTTTTTTTTTTTTTTTTTGTAAAAATAATGTTGCATATATATGTGTGTGTTTTATTATTATGTATAATATACACATGCGTGGCATTGACGGGTCGCCCGGGCGAAAAAAAAAATATTGTGTCCGGCAATTACACGGCTGTTTATATAGTCTCTCGGCGTTCAATAGTAATAATAATAATGGGTAATCAAATGGATATCCGACGGGACGCGGACGCGTAATATAATTATTTACGAAACGCCGCGCGCAGGAAACGGCGCGACGACGACGACGACTCGATTGTAATTATTTACACATAATATTATTATTATTGTTATTATCATACGACGACGCGTCGAGCGATAATCGTTAAACGAATATTAAATAATATTATCGCGAGCTTCGGGTCGATTGACGCGAACGCGCGGCGGCGCGGCGACGTAACGTAGTCGATAACGTGGTCGTTTGAAATTCAAATAATTCGACCGAAAGGCTGAAAAACAAGAGCTGTGATCTCCGTGACCGTACGGTTTCTTCGCACTGTGACCACTGTCGCGCCCGACGCTATCGATCGCGATGATGTCGAAGCACAGAAAAAGGAACGTGACCATTGAGAAGATCGATCACGAGAGATCGATGTGTCGAAAACAGCCGCACTACTCGCGACAATGTGTAGGTACCGACTGAAAAGCGATTTCGCACACGAGTGCGACTCTGTTCGTGTTGTTTCAATCGAGTTCGAAAAAAAAAAAACAGAGCTCTTTATTAATACGAACGATTAACTTTTAACGAGCGTTTCTCTCGACGATTCCGTTGAAAAAAAAAACCATTTAAAATGATAAACCGTTTCGATTGATTAACACGTACACGGTAAAAATATAAACATAATTTTTTATCGCCTAATTATGATAATTTATAAGATAAAACTGAAATCTAATTGGCGACTTGCATTATTTCGTATCGATTTGCGTCGGAACACAAACGCTGCATAAATCGTACGTTTGATTTTATGTTATTTTTATACAACATATTATAACAATTACCCCGTCGAGCTCGTTATAATTATTATTATTATTATTACTCTGAAGGATGCAATATCGACTTCTGCATCTCGGAATCGTTGCGATCAAAGTTAACGATTCGTCACCACAAGAATATAAAATTTAGTCGATCCGAAAAGGAGATTATAAAAGTGAAGATTTATCGACGTGCTCAATAGATCACGTTTTTGATAACGTATTTATGACGACTCGACGAACTGTAATATTTGTGTTGCGATATATTTTCAAGATCTGAGCCCGTTTAGTCGTACTCGATATCGATATGAAAGAAAGAAACAATTTTTAGACGAGTGCGCTATATAGTACGAACGGGAGAAAAAACAACGAAACTATTATACTTGGACGACAATTTATAGTAAAAAAAATGTAAGATTGTTTAATGGTTTATGAGGCGTTGTACTCGAGTAGAGAAAAACAAATAAATAAATACACAGAAATAAAAATGATTTACGGTATGGCAAGCGAATTTCGCGTGGAAACAACGGTTGAAAAACACGAATCGTTTTTCGACGTCAAGTTGTCCGGAGAAATGGCCGATTTCGGTTGGAAAGAGAGAATTTCATACGCGACCGATGAACGACATCGGTCGGCGACGACGATACTGCTGCTGTTCGCGAATCGACATTGATATTTAAATTATAATTTCATCACTGTGTTTAACAGTAATCGAATAAAAATACAAGTCGATTTACGCCGCCGCGCCGCTACGGGCGGTCGGAATAAAAAGAAAGAAAAAAACCTCTAGCGATACGAACGAACACGAAATGATATTATTTAATGTACGTTCTTGTGACACGATTAAAAATTGTGTTTGTCGTTTTCGAGACGTCAGGGAGCCTTATCGTATGGAAAAAAAAAAAAAAACTGTCGGGGAATATTAATTTCATTTTTTCCAGAAACTCATCAAATATTTGCTATTTGATATTTACTTACGAAAGAGAAAAAAAAGAAAAAAAGGAACGAGCGCACCTGACGGAAGGATTTGCATTGAACGACGAGGGGAAATAAGTCCTTATTTCGCCAACTGTCACCGTCAAATATTTGCGTCTGACGACGTCAAGTCGCATGTCATTAAGGGGAAAAAAATAATAATAAAACAGGCGGAGGGAATAAGAAAAAGTGAAATAGTGTTGCCGTGAAACGAGGGAAAAACCCTTTGTACAAAAAACGCGAGGGCCGTGTACTCGAAGGAAAATTGAAAAAAAAATAATAATTATAATAATAAACACGCATCGCAACCGACCGGAGTGACGAAGAAACCACCGAAATAACGAAAAAATTAAAGCGAAGTATGTGATATAATTACCGAGTGTGAAAATAGCGACTTTAGAAAAAGAGAAAAAACTTAGTAAAAGACGTGTTTTTAGACTGTGGCACAGTCAAAACCGGTTCGAAAAAGTACAAAGAATCGCATTGTCTCATACATTGTTAATGACGACCGGAATATATAATTTGAATAATACGCGATTCGAGTCAACGAATATTATGCGTAATACGATATCTACTCGTCGTCGTCGTCGTCGTCGCCGCCGCCGCGGCCGCGGCCGTTCTCGTGATTTCTCGCTGTTTTTCGGTTCTTCGTCGAGGGAAAAACGACGCGAGCCCGAAAGACGAGTCCGAAAAATCCGCGTCGCGTTTTTCGCGTGTCGTAATAGTTGTTGTAATGTGGCGGGGCGATAATGTTATAATAATACACCGGCGCGATGTACCGTCGGAGAGGGCGTTTTGTATGATAAAAAAAGTCATCGCCGTGTGAGAACTGTGAGAAAAACACGTTATTGATCGTTTTTTTTTCCCCGCATCATAATGCCCGCGTACCTATCCGCGCGTGTACGTGTGTGTGTGTCTGTATACATAATAATATACGCGTGTGTGCGTGCTCTTAGATTCGTGTTCGCGCTTCTGTGTGTAAATTCGCTCCTGCTGAGTCCTCGGAGGCCCCCCTCGAAACCGCCTCGCGGTCTGTCCGTCAGCTGTCAACCGCTTTTCTGCAGCGGCACGCAGCACAACAACCCTTCCGAAATCGAAAAAAAAAAAAAACCGGTGGCCGAAGGATACGCGGCCGCGAGACCGGCGGTCGTTGTTTGCTTTCCGGATAAGTCCGACGGCCGAGAGCGAGACGTCGCCGTCGTCGTCGTCGTCATCGTCATCGTCGTCGTCGTCGTCGTCGTCGTCGTCGTCGTCGTTGTCGTTGTCGTCGTCGCCGCGTGAGAAAATCAAGCGGACCGCAAACTTTGCGCGAGACTCGCCACCCTATTGCGCGGCAACGACGGTCCACTGCACCGCGGTGGCCGTGGTAAATTACGTGTGACCGAATCGTTCGGGAGGCCCTTTGAGATGTAAACGCCGACTTTACCTCATTTCCATCACTGACGGACAGTTTATTGTTTCTTTCGTCGAATCGCGAAATTCCCAACTAATGAAACGATTGCTCGTTGGACAAAATCAACGTTACTCGTAAGAATTGAAAACACACGTCTCTTGCAACAATGTTTGAATGTTTTTCCTTTTCCTTTGAGAGTTTAACTGATAATAATGATTATTTTTGCTCGTCCAGGTACCTGGTCGTTTTCTTGAGGACCCGGAGGAGACTGATTATTAACGTTTCTCGCACAATAGTCACGTTCATAACTCCATGACCGAAAAGCCTACGCATAGTAGCTGGTGCGCGCGTCTTTTTGTTTTCACGATGCGGTTTCTCGTCCCGAGCGGATAGAAAACGAGACGAATACCGCGGACAGGACCTTGTCGCCGGAACTATATGGAGCTATCCGCAGCGGCTCGCGGCGCCTGCGCACAAATCTGCCGCTATACATATATATGACGACGCGGCCGTGATCTATTTCTCGTGATCTACGGCGGTGGCGGCGGCGGCGGCGGCGGCCACGAAGGCTAAAAAAAAAAGGCTCGGCGCACGGCGAAAATTTCTAGCGTTAAAAATAATATCACAACGAAAACCGAATAATGCACGCACGCACGTCGCCGGAGCCCCGCGCACACGCTCACAATATATTATTACGGCTATAAATATAAAATCGAGAATTCCTCTTTTTATTAGCGTGGCGGCCCCGTCGGCTCCGCAGCCCGCCTAGTGCACACACTACAGTAGTACGGAAAAACACATTTATTATATAAATTCCCAATTGCACATTCCTACGGTGCCGAGTCAGAGGGCAATTTTTAGAAATACACGCGCGCGCGCGCGGGCGGGCGAGCCGAGAAGAATATTTCGGGTCTTTCGTTTTTCGCGTCGGACGGAAAATCGCTTTACGTATTCATAAGCCATCGCCGGCGAACGCGTCGTCGATTGGTCCGCAAAAAAAAGAAAAGATAAAAAGGTAGAGGAGAAGAAAAAAAACGAAACCCCCGGTTTACCGCGGCCAAATCAATTGCTATTAAACGTCTCGCCGCGGTAAAGAATAATAATAATAATATCACGGGCGCCGCCGCCGCGTTGCCCCGCGTGGAAACTTGTTAACAATAAAGGTGTGTTTACCCAACAATCACCCCGAAAACACGTTTTTGTTGTTATTACTCGCCTATATTATTGTATAAATAATAATACATTTATAGAGCGATTTTTCTTCCTTGCCGCGAAACAACGATCGACCCTTTTTTCAAAGGCGTCCATTCTTTAGCCTTTCTCTTGTGTGTTTTCCTCGCCTCGTACCACGTGAATACACGCCGCACGTTATTATAATATTATAATTATTTATAAACACGCGCGCGCGCGCGCGCGTTTCGTTTTTACTTCTTCTAGCGGGCCACACGGGCGCGCGCACACACGACGTTATACGTATGCCTCCGGGGCAAACGCGAGCAGCAAAACGGTAAAGACGATGGCGGGGTGTCGCAGGGGGTCGCGTCACCCGAGAGAAAAAAAAAAAAATAATAATAAAAAAAAAGGAACAAATACAGATGTCACCGACGACGACGACGCCGTCGCTGTTTAACCCCCTCCCGGGGGTAGTGTACACACGCCGTAAATCATTATTTCGCACCGGTTTTCGTCGGCTCCTGTGTATCCGCGGCGTGTTAATATGCGTGCGTGTGCGCGTTTCCATTAATTATTCAATAATACGACGGCAATAACAATATATACATATACGGATGCGTCATATTATTATACCGGCAGGGGCGGTTTTACCTGGGCGACGAAAACCGGTGTGTGTGTGTACACGCGGCGACACAAAGAGGCGAATTTCGCGGATTAGCGCCAGCCAGCGATACGGATTTCGGATTTCTCACTATTCTTTTTCTCCGCCCGATTCTCCCTAGCCCCTGTATAATATGCACATCTGGACGAGCGGCCGCCGCGGTGTTAGCGAGGACGTTCGAAAGTCTTCGATGATGAAAAACAAACAACTCTTCGACAAAAGTCGAAAGAAAAAACGGCCGGGCGTTTTTGCACGAACGGCCGACGAGATTTCGCGAATATCGCTCTCGCCGGACGCCGACCGAGAATTCATCGACGGCGGTATATACGGCAAATATTTTTAGCCCGCGCGATCGATTGCGAAAACGACGACGACGACGACGATTATACACCGAAAACAATGATAATATCAACGCGCACGCGCGCCCGCGAGTTATTAATAACGGCGGTGTACGTTTAGTTTTTATGCCAAAATCGTAAAAACCAAACGCGTTTCGGAAATCGTACCTATGCGCGATTGTTTGGTATTCGTTTTCGATATCGTATACACATAATATTATATAAAACAAACATGCATCCGACAACACACTATAATACGCGGCTATGAAAAAACCACAGATTATCGGCTTCCCCGGAGAGTGTTTTTATTTCACTTTTTTTACACGGTGTCCGATAAAACTATTAGCATAGATACACGTTTTACGAATTATTCAGAGATGCCGTTTTCAGTCAAATCGATTATGATCTCCGTCGTCGGTTCGTCTAGCAGAAGTTTGCCCATATATATATATATACGTATATTTCGATGCATAATATAATATTAGTCGTATATTTTATTTAGTACATCAATTATTAAACTGTTGGCCGAGTACAATGTCGAGAAACCGGCTTCTCGTCTATCTACTCGGTGTAATATAATATTATGGCTAATAAAATAATTACTATTACACAGTAGCCGTTTTACAGGTGAACGTACACACACGCGTATTATATTATGGTCTGTTATCGGCTTCACCCGCTGCCCTCTTCAGACGCCGCCGTAGGATGTACAATACACATTATATTGATTTTATACTAATCTTCTCACACGTGGCGAGAGATACCTCTACATCGTACGTGTGCGATTAAAATTGTTATCACAATAAGCGTGTGTGTTTTTCAACACTTCAATTTTTTTTTTTCCGCTTTTATTAACAACAAAACGATTAAAAATACTATTTCGGTACGATCGTTAAACATTCTCGTGCTGCTCACGAGAAAAAGGCGATCGAAAATCATAACTTTCTATTTATATTTTATTCAAAACTTTTGAAATACTTTCTTCTTTTTTTTTATTGCCCCGATCGTGTGAGGAGTACTTATATATGAAATCATTCAAATTCGTGCAATCTATCGGATTCAATGAACAAATAACCGTTGAAAATCTCTTCTTCTTTTTTTTTTTAAAGCATTTTTCATAATACACTGAATTTTCCCTTTCTGTTTATGATACAGTTCTGTAACATTTCAGCTATTTGTTCTATTAATTCTGTTCCTATTCGTTATTATATTAGTACCTAAATCGATTAAACTCGGTGGTAAATCACGCTATCTAGCCCGATTTTTTTTTTATATATACACACTATTTGTAACGGCCTTTTCAATAACCCCGACCAATATAATTTTAAGAAAGTTCTGGCACAGAAACGAAAATCACTGTAATAATACGGTCCTTGAAGTATTTTCGACGCTGAATTTAATATTCAAAAAAAAATAATCGTCTTTGGACAGTCGTTTAGAGAGAATGATGTCGGCGCTTCAATCGTTTCGTACAGATAATACGAAATATAATCGTAATAATATCAATAATATTGTGTATCTGATTGGAAATATTAAATTATTAAACTGTATATAAAGAAAAATGGCCATCAATAAACCAACGTAATTTCTACTCTTCGACGTTGCGACTATAATATAATCGCATCATTAAGTGAAGCAGAAAAATGCAATAGGACGGAGCGAGCGTTCTTCGTGCCCTTGTCAATTTGGAAAATTAATGGAAAATTGTCATCTTTACATAATAGACGACGACGACAATCGCAATTTAATTAATGGATTTTGATTTTTTTTTTTTTCTCTAAAGATTATAAAAAACGTTATTTGCGTGTGTGTGTGTGTGTGTGTGTCCGTGAAACCCGAAAACCCAATCCTGTTTGTCACTTTATTCATCGAATAGTGACGCGCGTGGGCGTTATTGTGCTGATTACTATTTTTAATTTACGGTTGCAACGAAAAGATGGAAAGAAAAAAAAAACTGCAGTCGTCCTTGAAAGGTTTCGCTTATCGAGTGCAGTAACAACTGCATTAACATTTCACATACACGTACTACTCCCGCACAAGGCCGAATTGCACTGCACAACACTCCGCCACCAAAGCTGCGGCTGTTATTGTCTGGCACGTGTACTGCGTTAGTAGTTAGCGTGGGCTCATTGTTCGCTGTAACTGTGTAACCCATTGGACGAGACCTTCTAAGGGACACACACACACACACACACACACGCGCGCGCGCGCAGGTCAGTCGGTTTTAATCAATAAATACACACACACACACACTCGTATGTAATTCAGACACATGTATAAACAGAGCAATTTAAAAATCCGACAACCGCGTCACGATGATAAAACATTACGAGAGATGGAAGAGAACTTTGTGTCTTTCGATGGGTTTTTGTTAAATTTTTAATGCGACCGACGACGACGACGAGTGACAACAAAACATCTTTCGCGTTGTATTGTATTGTCCGAACGCGTAGTTACATTATCACACGAAGAGAAAAAAAAAAAAACTTCGCGGAGAGAAAAAAAAAACAAATCCGAGGCCACACGGCGAAAACGTATTGACGGATTTCATATCCCAGTATAAAACGAGCGTTCTAATGATTTTTAATACGACGACGACGACGACGACGACGACCGCCGCCGCATCTCTCGGCAACGTATTTACAAACGAGAAGTGTTTAGTATTTGGATCGCGTTGGGAAAAACGAAAAATAAAACTGCGGATTACGTTTCGGTATTTTATTCGAAAAGTTTTCGAGATAAAAAATAATAATAATAAAAATACCGTCTCGTTTCGAATGCGCGAACGCCGCGTTGTGACAGACAATTTATGCAACAAAAACTAAACGTAATTTATATTTTACTAAACGCAATATGAAAATATATCACGACGGAAAATAATAATAATAATAATAATAATATCGCATAGGAGGAAAATAATACGCGTGCATTTGATGTACGAAAACGAAACGAGAATAAATAGCGAGTTTTTCTTTAGTAACGTAATACCGTACGCCGCACAGCGCGCAACGAATTCTTTGGACGCGAAACGACTTCTTTGCGGCGCAACAGAAACAACGAATAATAACGTAATCTCGGCGCAGAGCGTATATTATATAGGAGGTGCAATATAACGCGTATATTTTATATAACGCGCGCGCCGCCGACGGGAGAGAAAATGTATAAAACTTAAAAACAAAAGAAAAAGGAATACACCGAAAGCGTCACCCGGCGAACTTTAAACGTACAGTCATAACAATGTAATATTGTAAATAATACCGTTTCAGTCTAACGCCACTCGCGCGCGATACCTACGCCCGAAACGAACGGATTTGTCCAAATCAAATTCCTATATTGTTTTATACGTTAAACAATGATTTCCAGATATTTAGGTAAGCCGTAACAGTTATTGCACTACTATTTTATCGAACGAGAATCAAACGGAATGGATTTACTACGAATCGCTTTCTTTTGACCGACAAAAGACCAAAAAGGACGGTTCGACGACGGGGCTCGTGAAATCTACAGGCGGCCGCCTCCGAACGATTTAAATACCCGTCGTGTAGAATCGCAATCTTTCGCGTGTTAAAAATAACATAAAAAACATTCTGCACGATAATTATTATAAACACGCGTTATTACTTTGACACGACGCGTTGAGTAATACGAAAATATTTTAGCGTATCGTATAGTGTATAGAAAAAAAGAAGACCGCCCCGAACGGTCGAATATTATTTAATATTTTTCAAATCGTTAGCATAATATTATTATAATGTCGTGTGATTGAAAAGAAAAGAAAAGAATGTTTATTGTACAACACGCGAAGATTAGTATTAAAAATTTATATTACGCCGTAAAAGGTTTTGATTTTCGGCCGGACGAGGAAACGTATTATATTTTTTTTGTTTTTATTTTTTTTTGACTCCTCCAGAGTGAAATTCTTGTTACGCGCCTGGCCACAGACTCATCGGACGGGAATCGTACAACGACATCGAAATAACGTTATAATCGTATCGCACGAGCACTCTAAATGAGTAGATAGGTGTTTGTTTTTTTTTTTTTTTTTTTTGTTTTCTTCCAAACGACGGAGACGGAAAAATAACACGAAGAACGTGACGACGTCGTCTGCACGAATCGACCGACGACGCGACGACCTCGAGCTTTTTTGTGAACCACTGCGCGCCGCCGCCGCCGCCGCCGCGTATAATGGCCGACCGACTGTGTACGCCGCCGCCGCCGCCGCCGCTCGCGGCTCTACAAAATCCGTCTGGCTAGACGGTATAGCGCGTACCTCCTATTATTGTTACTACTCTATAGATAGAGACGGCTGGAGAAGTGTGACGCCGCCGTGGAAATTTAAAATAACGCGAGCATTAAGTACGCTGAATTTATTGTTGTTTTTTTTTATGATTTTACTAAAACGGAACGACGGATGACACTGCGTACGACTTGAAACGACCGTTCGTTTGCCCTTTGAGAATATTCGACCGATGCGAAACGATGTGAAAAAAAAACGTCGGAAACGCCGAGCGCCGCTCATGTAGTTTTAACAAATAACGCGGGGTACGTCGAATAATTCCTGTATCGAATAATCCCTGCAGCCCCGTGGTCGTCGTCGCCGTCGGTCGGTCGGTCGACGATCGGTTCTAACGGTCGCCCGAGATATTCACGTGCTAGTATTTTCGCCTTTTGGCGGTGTACATGGTGCGTTTCGATTTAAATCATATTACATTCTACTCGTGCGCGCGCGTATCGTCACATCGCGCGCGTATTTCCACACGGGTCCGTCTACGAAACGAGTCGCTTTTTACGTCGCCGCCGCCGCCGCCGAGTCGGGCAGACTTCCAAGCGCGCTCGTCGTCTCCTCCGCGCCCGCGTTGCGGCGACACGAACCGCGCGCGGACGAGAACGGGAATTCTGTCGCGCTTGCTGCAGAGGTCAAGTCGACGGCGACACGTGTCGTAACGCACGCCCGCGCGCGCGCGCGTGCGAAGGCAAAGCGTTCTGGTAGGAAAAAAAAAATGTGAAAACGAGAATTTTTTATTTTTAATTACGGGCTCGCGCGCACACGGTGCAAGAATTATATAACGTCAGTGTGTAATATGCGCGTAATCGAAAGGTTAACAGAAAGGTTAGTAGAAGCGCCTCGAATTTCGACGGCGGCGTTCAGCCCTGCCCCCCCCGACCCCCCTCAATATTTTAAGACCGAGTCGATCTATTAGAGAGAAATATACGATCGGAATATTACGATAAAAATAACGTTTACGAGACACGTACATTTCCGCGTGAACCTATGGAAACGGTAGGGATGAGTTTAAAATTCGAAAGTCGAACCCGATCGGTAGAATCCAAACCCTGATACGAAAAGTACGATTTGTACGCGTAACCGAAGAGCGACCGGACGAGACATGTACACTCTTATGATATTCAAACGATAAACGAGAGATCTATTGAGCTCGATCGAGTGCGAATTCGACACCGATCTACGGCGTAATAATAACAATACAAATACGTAGTGCGTAACGTATACGAATAAACCGACGATCGCGTCCGCGGCACGGCGAGAGAGATAGAGACGGCATAATAATATTAGTGTTGTTGGCTCGTATTATTTTTTTTCCACGGGCGACTGCAACGGCGACGTATGGGAAGGACGAGGCGCGTCTGCGAGGAGAGCGCGTGAACGTGTTGCAATGGTGCGACGGCGCGGCGTTGGCGCGAACCGGCGACGACGTCGACGACGACGACGACGACGGCGACGACGGCGACGACGGCGGGGCGACGACGACGACGCGAGGCTGCGAGCCGCGCGCTGCCGCCGACGACGGCGGCGAGTTCGGTCTGGCAGCCGTACGTTTGCGCCCGCGTGCGTGTGTACAGCGAGTGCGTATGTCGAAGGTCAGCCGGCGCTGTGCGCGCCAACGGGTCAACAACCGGTTCTCAATCGTCGGCGTTGTTTTATTTCGTGTTGTTTTTTTTTTTTCTCTTTCTCGTTACACACGCGCACACGCTAGAGAGGAGTTACACAACAATACCGGACTATCCTCCGCCGACGCCGACGCCGCCGCCGCCGCCGCCGTCACCGCGCGAACGTTGCCGATAATTTTTTAGCTCTCTCTGGAACCCGCGTACTTTATCGTGTTATATTAATACGGGATACTAACGCGCATACCATTTTACAGTAACGGTAATTACTGTATTGTTTTTTTTTTTCTCGCAGACGCGTACGGGAACGCTGTCGTTTTTTATTCGCGTCGAAAGGATACGTCCACAGGACGAATATTAGTTGGTAAACGGCGTTTTCGACGGGGGTCACTGTAAAATCGTATGGACTTTCGAAAACCCGGCGAAATACGCGGCCGAATAATAATAAGACGACCGCGCGCGGTTAGGTCATGCATCGCGCGGTAAACCGAGACGAGATTTGTGACGTCACACGCAACTCTCGTAATGATAACGATGATAAACTCGCGCGCGCGCGCGTAAAAATAATATCGGTCTCCCGCGAGCAGAGAGAAAGAGAGCTATTACAGTATACGCGAGAGAGCGTGGGACGGAAATATCTATACGCGGAGTGTAATAAAAAAAATTAAAAAAAAACGCCGTCGCGGCCGTATAAATATTATTATACGTACGGCGGCGGTGTTTTCTCGCCGCGCTCGGTCGTCTCGAGTTACACAACAATAATATTACGCGTGTGATATTATTATCCATTGAGATATCTACTCCGAAGGAAAAACGAAAGTCCGCCGCGGAAAAACGCGGGGTCAAACACAACGCGCCGCGGTTTATGTTTTTTTTTTTTAAGGTGCCGTCTAAAAAACGTACGTTACGCGCGAGAGAAAACGGTTTTTTTTTTTTTCATCTTTTTCTTCTTCTTCTTCTTCTTCTTCTCCTTTCTGGCAGGTACGACAGCGGCGGCGGCGGCGGCGGTGCGGGCACAGGCACCGAGTACGGTCTAATTTTGGATCGCGGCTATTTCTGCCAACGTTCGGATCGCTGCTCTTTCGCCCCGTACGCGGCCCGGGGCACGCGTCCTTATTGGCGAGCGCGAGTCGACGTCCTAGAACGTTGCTGCTGCGCCGCCGCCGCCGCCGCCGCCACGCCGCGCCCGTCGTCGTCGTCCTACGTCGGTTATCGCGCGCGCCAGAAGAAAATAAAATATTCATAATAAATAACGCGCGCGCGACGCGAAATACGTATATATTTATGCGCGTTTCGACGTGTTTTCGTGATTTTTCCTCCCCCGCCCGCCGATGATTTTCGCAAACGGTCGCCCCGCCCGAGACGAACCGCAATACCGAGCGCGTTATTGTCGTTGCGAACAGGCGTCGCCAATCGTCCTCGAGACGCAACGGTGACATATTTTGTACGCTAGGTTTCTTTTTTTTTCCTTTTTCCCGCGGACGCGGACGACCACGCACACGACGACGACGACGACGACAAGGGTCCGCCGCGGCGCTGCGGTGACGGAAGGGAAGAAGCAGATAACGCATGCCGCGAGTCCGCACACCCACGGGCGAAAACCGGTTGTACACACTCCGCGGGCGCGCGCGGAATTCCAATGGGAAAGAAAAAAAAAAAATGTTTAAAAACAACATTCATTAAAATCACATAATACAATATTACGGACCGTTTTTTTTTTTTTTTTTTATTCCATCACAATCCGGTCGCGTATATTATGCGTACGTTCGAATATCGACGGGCAACACTATATGCGTGCGGACATTCCGTTTCTGTCGCCGCGAACGATTATAATAGTGCGTGCACAATAGTTTACATTGTGCGTGTTATGCTTTCGCAACGCCATACTTCTTCTTTTCACGAACAACCGATAGCGGCCACCTCGACGATGGATTACGCGCCGTTTTTGATCGATGAACCCGCAATATAAAAAGGGGGACCCGCGCTCGTAATTTGATGCGAACGTCCGCGCGCGGTGGGAAATCGCGGCGGTGTTTGAAGAGCTCCCCGCGGGTTCGAATATAAGGGGGACGGCGGCGGCGGCGCGGCGTTTCTCTTGCGGCAACGAAATCTCCCGGAGAAAACGGACGCGCGTGTGTCCGTTCTGTTTCGGTGGAAAAGCCAACTCATTATTTCCCCATCCTTCTCTGCGTGTCCCGTTTATTTACCGTTTTTAAATATTATACGCCGAGCGTCGTTTACCGCGTTTTGACATTCACGAGACAACGTGTAGAATATTATATCAACGGTTAAATAAAGTGATAAAATACGAAATATGTTTGGCGAGATGAGTTTTCGAAAAAACGTGTCCTTTTTTTTCCCCATGAAGACGGCAGAAGAAATTCGCTGAGAACGAAAATAATAAATTTCCGGAACCGTTCTTTTTATACTTTGAATTTTACATATACGAACGGCGACTGTTAACGCGCGAGTGCCATTTCGAAAGCCGAAAACGATTCGGAGAAAAATTCGCGCGGTGCACGTCGAAAACGATATAACATTATAAAGCGGTGAGAAACCATTGCGGACAGTAAAATTCACCGCCCACGCGTGTGTGTTATTATTACGCAGTGGTGCCGAGGGGTCACGTGTAATTATTATACCATTTCCGAGCTCCGATAAATAAACAAAACGCGGTGAAAATAAAAGGCGAGTTTTCCGAGTGCCATGTATAAGCGTATATAAAATGCGTGTACCGCGTGCGCGCGTTCGCGGGAAGGGAGGAGGCGTATCGCCCGCGAGGATCGATCGGCGCCGTCTCTTCGTACGTTATGTGTGCACTACACGCGGCGCACGACCGCAAAAGCGAAATTAGGCGCGAAGGAAACGATTTCGTAAACTTGTAAATATATATAGTATTCGCACGCGGTGTGCGTTTTAAATATTATCGATATTACTGCACGCGCGGACGTCATCGAAACATTAAAACGCGATGGAATCTGGTCCGAGGAGAGACGACGAAACATAAAATCGGCGGCGGCGGCGGCGGTGATGTGAAGAGATGATGAAGGAACCATGTGATGGTACCAGTGGCGCACCCAAGGGGGGGGGCTTTGGGGCTGAAGCCCTCCCCAAAAAAGATTTTTACATTATTATACTCGTATAGCATATTGTCACAACAATTTTAAATACATAATATAATATATTATGTAATATGTGGTAACGTTAATAAAAAAAAAAATACGATAAAAACTACACCCGATCGTTCGCGTTCACCTGCAGCGTTATCGCAAGAATAAGGCGGCTTTTTTTTTTTTCATTTGAGCCGAAGGCGGATGACACGATAATGGATTGAAAACGGCCAAAAGTGACGTCTACGCGACGAGCAGCGTATGCGCCCGCCCGCGAATATAATATAACGAATAAAAACGCTGATAAAGAAAAATAATCTGAATACCGGAAAATACAGTAACCCGATACACGTGGGTTACCCCACCAGCCGCCCGAGTACCGCGCGTCGGATGCACTATATGCAGTTTATTCATACCTATATACGACGAAAACAACAAACAACAACTGGATCGGCTGCGAACGCGAGTGAAAACGAAAGAATACTTCGTATAATATAGCGTATTCGTATGGAATTTCCAAAAATCACGAACAAATAGCAACGAATACTATAACACACATTATATATGTATAAACGTACATACCTACCATTCGAGGATTGTACCTGGAAGTAACACGATCGTCGTCGAACGTTCCTAAAAAGGATATTTTTTCCGTCGTTTTTCCCACTGGCCATTCACCCGAGCTCGTTAGACCTGTTCTCCAGCACCCCCGCCCTACTGCAACATCACACGCACACTATATACTCCTCGGTCATTCACTATATTATATATATACATATAGATAATATGTTTCATCTCGCACCGTCATCGTCATCGTCAACGTCATCGTCGTCTTCGCTGTCTGAATTTCTCGTGTCCCTTATACACGTTATTTTCGGGGGCGTAATTCATTTGGACGAATGACCCGAAATTTACCTGAGAAGGACGTAAATCATACTGGCGAGAAATTCACCGATCGTTCGGGCAATTTTATCTCATAAAAAAGAAATAATAATAAAGGATTTTCTGTAACTCATACCTATTACATTATTTATTGGGGGCGTAATTAATTTGCGAGAATGACCCGAAATTCCCCTGACAAGGGTATTAATGTGTCGGGTGGTGAGAAACGCACACAGATTGTTCGGGCAATTTTATAATTTAAAAAAAAGTTACAACAATAAAACGTTTTTTCAGTTTAACAATTATTATTATTGTACTCTATCCGTGTTATCCTATCAATGTAATTTATTGATGATATTCCACTGCAAAAAAGTACCTACTCGGAAAAGTGGAAATATCGGCACGTGAACGCGTCATCCACGACGTACGTGCTCGTTATAAAACGCGTACATAAAGTCGACGCGACGAAGAATTCGATTCAAGAAGAAATAACACGAACGCCCGCGCGTTTTGCTAACAAAATTTCGTTTCATCAGAGCATATTATGGTGTTGTCGTCCGATTAGACACGGCCGAAGAAACAATAATTAGGCCGAGTAGTGAGAAGAAAATATCGTTTCGATAAAATTCGTTTGTTATTTTCGAGCTAAAATCAAAATCGTTATTGCAGTGCGTCCCGCGCGTACGTGTTTCGCGCAAATTGTGTACGCCGAAAACTCACCCCAAAACGATTTTAGGAATTTTGCCCGCCAACGAAAGCCGCCCTATTATCGGACACGCTGCACGTGTACGACCGCGCACATAATATGTACTCGTATTTTATATATATATATGAACGCACGTCACGTTGTTATTTTATTTCTACGGCAGCGATTCCCGTTTCCATTGTATGTAATGGCGACCGGGTGAAGGTAATAATAGACATATAGGTGGTGCGCGGCTGACGATATATAGGCCGGTTTTCTTTGTTTTCCGTATATGCGTTTTTCGATTCGGTTCGTCGCAAAAACACGGCACCGACGACCACGTCAATGACGACCCGACTCCACCGCACGCAACGACGACGACGACGACGACAACAACAACAACAACAATGGTCCCCAAATCAACCTGTCACAACCGCGCGCGACGGCACAGTATAATAATAATATTATATTATATAAAAACCGCAAAAACTGTGAAAAAAAAAATACAACAACAACACGACTGTATATTTATATGTATATATATATACGCGCGGCCGGAGAAGGATAATAATTTATATTTTATTTTTCCGCTCGCGGTGACGGTAGCTTCTCGTTTCGCCGCTCCGTTATGATAGGCGCGTTTTTTTTTTTTTTCGTCCAAACGCGTTTGGTCAGGCACAGCGTGAAATATTACGCGTTTCGTTTTCTCTGATCCGATATCGACGGCGCGCGGCGTTTGCTTTTTCTCTTCTAATTAATATCGTTGTTCTACGTTCGCCGGCGCGCTCGCTCGTGGGGGAGGGGCCATTTAGCACGAACGAAATCTCGGATTTTTTTCCAAGTTTTCAACGAGTACAAATAATCGGCGCGTTACTGTCATCGCGGCGACGAACGAGATTCTTTTTCGTCCCGAGACTGCAGCAATCGCTCACTTGATAAACGCGCGAAATCGACGGAAGGTGTTGTTTTTTTCACGCGTTCGCGTACATTTCGGCTGGTAGTAGATGAAAATTAAAAATTTTACCGCACGCGCGCCCGGATTAACGATTCCGTGACGATCGATCGGTCGATTTCGCGGTGACGACGACGACGGTCAAACGGAGTAATCGTCGGCGGCCAATTTAGCGCCCCGAAAAAATCAGATCTCTCGCGGTCGTTCCGCGATCTGGTTACGTTATTCTACGCGTACGCGAGAGTAGGTGGACGGAGGCGTATTATGTATATCAAAGGCGGCGGCGCACGCACAAACTGCGCGTACATAATAATATTATGCTCGGCGTGATCGCCGCGGTTCTATCATAATAACAAAGCAGCCGCCGCCGCCGCCGCCGTCCTGTCATTACGAGATGACAACCACTAATCCTGCTTAAATATCGGTGGCGGTGTCCGTAGACGCCACACGCGAACTTCCATCGCGGCGTCGAAAACCGATATTTTTCACTTCGCCGGTCTCGCCACGGCTTCGCGCGGCATACGAGGCGTATATTGTAAATAATACGTAATATATATTTTATATACATGTATAGTGTGCTGCGACGCGCGCCAATACGGTTTTAACCGTTTTTCCGCGTCATCGACGATTTTTACACGCGATCGTTGTTTATTCACGTCACACGCACCGCACGCATACTCTCGGCGGCCATCGAAATAGTAGTCTTGTTTTCACGATTGTGAGTTTTTTTTTCTTTCCGTTTTCTTATAATTAAATTATTTTCACGCCAAAACGCGATTTCAATCGGTTCGACGTGTCACGTCATCACCGCTGACGTCGTCGTCGTCTCGTCGTCGTTAAACGTCGGCTTTCCGTTCCCCGCGTGACTGGGTTCCAGACGTGTGTATAAACGGGGCACAAACGGTCGTTTACGAGTTTATGATCTACTATAAAATATACGTATACGGGAACGATAGGTACACAAGTTTTCTGCAATCGATTCGTAGTCACAGGGCATGGGGCAATTGCGTCTGGTAAAATATCAACAAACTAAAAACGATCATCACCATGAGCATAGCGACGGATTATTATTTTTTAAATATTATTTAAGTTTAACGGGGACAGCTAGTAAAATTGTATGAAAATCCTTTTTGTATATCCGTAAAAAGTGCACATGCGGTGTCCAAAGGTAATCGTTGTATTTAAACATCGTTTTCGAAGCGGGCATGATTTCCGGTTATTTTTTTATTTGGTCAAATTTAACATTTCATCGAGCAACACGCAAAACGAAAATCCTCATTACACGTACACATCGACTAATGTGTTGAAAGAAAAAATAAAAACTTATCAAACATTTTAAAAGTAAAATTTGATATCATAAAAAAAATACACAATAGATGCATTAGGCAATTGCGATGGGCGTTAAATGCAACGTCAACTGTTAACGTTTTTAAGTCCTCGGCGTCCTCGCGCACCCTGCCTGCGCCCAGACGTCACCCGCGGACGAAGGGAGGGAGGGCCGAGTTCGGAGCCGAGATCTCGACGATTTACCGCTTAAACGTAAACACGACGTCGTTATACCTAATTACGAGAATAAAACACGAACAGAATCACCCCGTGTCCCGCGTTGCGGTGGTATCGCGTGTAGTTCACATTTGGTTCGGTCGGGTTTTTATGAATGAACGCGATAAAACGTTACGACGACGACGTCGTTTTACGGTTTCTGATTCTCCGTAAAAACAAGTTACGTCGGCGGCGGACCGCAGAGACAGAGAGAGAGAAAGAGAGACGGAGAATGTGTGTGTGTGTGTGGGAGAGCGGATTTTCGTTTCGTTTTCGAGGAAAACCATCCTCTCTCGTCGAGCCGCATTCCCGCGCAATAATACGTACATAACGGTGAGGTAGACGTTTCCGGCGCAGTCTCCGCTAATACGCGGACATCTTCCGCGAACAAGTCTACAAAATCTACAAGACTACGAAATCTGTGGCGGCGCACACCACCAAAAGGGGGTAAAGCCCCCGAAAACAACCCCTTTTCGATATTAAAATTGATAAAATGTTATCAATAGAAGTGAATGAAAAATAAAAAAAGATTATCATTAACGTTTTATAAAACGCACGCAGATAATAAAATAATTGCAGTCCTAAAATATGAAATTTTAAGTTTTGAAAAAAAAAACATTATCGTCGATTTGAATAAAATAACGTCTATTCCGGACGACTTTAGGGCCGGAATAATCAATCGCGCAACTCTAACGTGACGAAACTACGCAGGAGAAATAGGTTTACCTACTTCGAGAGACAATTCGTTTCTATTACCGGACTACCGACGTGGAAACGACGACGTTTGCAACAATACACCTCTGACGTCCATCATCATTTCGATTCATAAAGACGATTTCATTTGGATGTTTTCAGTTCTTAAAACTAACGGAATCGATCGGTCGAGTTGAATAATAAAAAAACGTACAGCGCACAATAACCACGCGACAGCGAACAAATGTACTAAGACTAACTCGGACGACCGTGCTGCTCTACGACACGATTCGAACAATACCGAAACGATTAAGACTGATCAGAGAAAGTCAACGATTTCCGTACCAATCGATTTCACCCGACACCGTTGTCCTGCTAGGTAGTAAAAAAGGCTGTGCGATTTGACGATCGAATTAATTATTATATCGTTTGTTTATTTGACGCAGCTGTATCGTCTTCACAGACGACCAACTGAGTTTTCGTTGTAATTATTTCTTCAATTCCAAATCGCATTATTCTGCTTGTTCCAGTTACGTCTGTGGCCCGAACAAAAACCACGCGCGCGCGCGCGCCTGTACAGGACAATGATTCGTGCGGAGAATTTCAACTCGGTTCGACGTATACTGACAACCCAGAACCGTGATAACCATAAAACATTACACCGTAAAACGCTGCGTCGACGCACGCGTAAACGGACGACCGCCGGTCAGTGGGTTTTCGTAATAAAAAATTATAATAAGAATAAAAAAAAAAAAACACATTATACCGTTGGAGCGGCGAATTATGTGATGACGGAGATGATAAACGTGCGAGATATCGGTCGGTAACGTTTCGGTCGCTAAACGGGAGGTGGAGTGTTGCGATGTAACGATACGCTCGTTATCATTCCGCATATCGCTCGAGGCGACTTACAGTTTATAGCGACCGAGAGTTTATACTTTACTCAGAAATTTTAGGTGCGTTCAATATTATAACATAAAATACTATAGTGATGAAAACGTGGATTTGTAGTAAAATCGATTGAATTACGTCTAAAAGAAAAACGACGAAAAATTAGCGCGAGAAAACAAATTTGAACATATTTTTCCGTCGCAAAAGCGGCGGACTGATATTATAATATTGCAGTATTTTTGGAGACTCGCCGCGCGACTGGACGAGTGACGACTGTTGAAATGGCCGATCCGAGCATTTTTAAAAAGCACGGCCGAGGCGTACGTTGTTTTCACAGGAGAAGAGAGTAAAGACGTAAACGGCGTAACTGCGTATAAAGAGAGCTTCCGACGTTTCGAAATCGCTCGCGTTCGTCTTCCAAAACAGCACTGTAACTGCGGAAAACATGAAAAACTACTCAAAACGCGCGCGTTAATCTACGTTGTTTATGGTGAATTTTAAGTTTATATCGGAGATCATGCAGCGAAATGCGATTTTCAACGATACACGGCTAACCCGGATCCGGCGATAGTAATAATAACGGCGGCGGCCATTAAAGATAAACGCGCAAGTCTCCGCGAAAGGATTGAACGTTTTGAAATTCACACACGCGTTTTTCAATTTATCGCAAAGTCCGAAATTCACTTAGCGGCACGTCAGAACGCCAACTACCAACCCATGTCCTGTTTATATATTTATATACATGTACACTTAAATACGTCTCGTCGTCATTTAATATATATATGTGTGGAGACCACCGTCAAAACTCGGTTGCGGCGAAAGCGCGCGAGCACAACGAAACATAAAATAAACCAGCGCATTCCGCCGACGTCTCGCTGTTGGCGACCGATCAAAATCGATCGCGCGCGCGCGGATCGACCGACCTCGTGTCGTCTTCGTCAGCGCGCGCGATCCTCGGTCGATTCGCTCGCGCCATAGAGAGATTCTGCAACGGCCGCCCGTATAATGTTTCTTCTCGCGGGGATTACGCAGGACTCGTCGGGCGGCGCTACTGCTGCACGGACGCGTCGACTTTCAACGATGTTCGAATTACGCGACGCGAACGACTTTCGGTTAAGTTCGGCGCGCGACAAACGTTTGGAATTCGAAAAATATATCGGAAAATAAAGAAATTCGGCGGGACTCGCGGAAGGCGAGTGGGTACTGCCGTCACGTCGTCGTCACGAGAAACGCGCCGCCGCCGGCCGTTTGTATATATTGTTGCCGCGTGTCCGCCGGTGTTTATGATAAAATAATAAAATCTGAACACGACGACGCGCTGCGCTATATTTCAATACACGATTGGCGTGTCCTCCGACGCGTTTCGATTATTTCGAACGGGCCTGCAGCCGGGTATGAGGAGCGCGCTGCTGCACCTGTGCCGCGCGGCGCGGCGGCGGCGGTCAAGAACGCGACTGATTAAAAACAATGCGCGTCGTCCAACGGGTTAACGGTCTTTCTCTCTTTCTCACACTCGCCGGCGCGTAATAATAATAATAAAAACACAATACACGCGCATAATGCACACCACTGCAATAATAATGCCATTACGTAACAATGCGGCGGCGAGAGATAAGGACGATAAGCGAGTGAGTGTGTGCGGACGACGGGACGCGGGCGATAACGAAATACCTATAAAATAATAATAATTCGTTGACCGCGGCGCGGCGCGGCGGCGAGCTGCAGCAACGGTGCGTGCAATACGCGATTAGATAATGAGGTATGAGTGCATTCGGACATCGCGGGGCACGGCGACGGCGATCGCGGCGGTTCCGGGGAAAAGACGACATCGGAAGGGCGAAAAAATAATCCGCGATCCCGAAACGCAGGTAAGGCGAAACACTTTTGGGCGAAACGTCACGTCTCTCGGGCCGGGTAATATTACGTATACATATACGCGGTCGCGCGCCCGACGCTATCGTATCTACGTGTCGAACGAAAACGTTGAAATTTAAAAAACAAAACGGCGATAAAATGGGTCGATCGAGAAAAAAGCCAAAGGCGACGCAATATACATAAATACGAGTATTATTATGATTTTTAAAACGTACAGTCTTCGTGACCGCGGATCCCCGACAGGAGGCGAGGTTCGGTCGGAGGAGGTTTTGCTTTTAACGATAGTAATAATATAATTATTATCAATTTTAACGTTTTCCTCGCGACAGTATTACACCGTATACGTTTTAAATGGGATCCGGAAAAGTTAAGAACCCCCGGCCTTCGCGGCGCGCGAAAAAAACGCTGCTCGCCGAACCCGTCGTCGCGTGCACAATATTACAATGACGGGAGTGTTCGCCAAGGAGCTTTGAGCACTCGCTCGCAGTCCTTGGCCGCGGCGGCGTATTCACATTCAGAGGATGTTGTACTGGGCAGCGGCGGCGGTATGCCTACGCGACGTCCGTCGAGTGTGCGCGCGTACTCGTGTCGCGTACAAGTGCACACACGCGCGAGTGTACAACGATTTTTTTACTATTTTTTTTTTTTTTACTCTACGTACCGCGTTTGTTATTGCGCACCGCTGCCCTGGCGACCGCGAACCCTTCCCGCCCGCTCTAAACCCGCGACGACGTCACCGTAAAGCCGCCGCACTCGTACGATAATAATAATAATATGATGTGACCTCGCCGCCGCCGTCTCTCCGCTACGTTATAATATACGCGATGTATATTATAAACAGCAAACACACACACACACGCACACTTTACGCCGTCTGGACGACCAGTCGCGAACTCTCGACGCGCTCGATATTATTATTATCATTATTCGTAATATTTTTTATCGCTATTGTTATTATAATATTATAGTAGTGCTGTTGACGACGCGTGAACGCCGCCGAATCCGCGGGGGATCGGTCGCGACTGCTGCTTTTGTGACTGTACATCGATCGTCGTTCGCCAAGACGACAATAATTATTATTATTATGATATCGGACGTCCTCGCGGTTCGAGTGTCGGACGAACGAGCCGGCCTTTCGACGAGGGTCGTTATACATACGGTATAGCCGTGTCCGGGCGGTTTATCGGAACGAAAACACATATTCGCGCGCGATGTGCCTACTACGGCTCTCGGGGGAAAACGAATGTTTTCGAAACCGCAGTTTCGCAGTTTTCGCGGGTCGTCGTCGACGCGCGATCGCCGTGACGCGGGTTGTTCGCGTCGTGTTATTTTATCCTCGACGGGCTCGTCGGCTAGAGGAAAAAAAACGCATTTATATTAAGTCGCAGAACGCACTGTGCGCGCACCGACGGCGGCGGGCCTCTCACGCGAATGACGAGTAAACGTGCGTGTCAGCTGCGTCGGACGGCGCAAAAATCGCGCGCGAATACTATCTCCCAGTCCGCGCGTCGCCGACGAAAAGCGTAATAAAAAAGAAAACAGCGCGACGACTCGTATTGTTATCGTACGCAAAACGCGCGGTGGCGGAGAAGGAGACAGAGGTCGTGTGCGTAGGCGGCCTTTGGACTTTTTTGTTTACAGTTTAACGACGGCGGCGGCGGCGGCGGCGTCGACTCCGCGTCACACCGTGAGACCGTACATTCGTGTTTATTAAATACGCGAGCCTCGCGAATCCGCCGTAACCTGTAGGGCACGCGACGTATATTATTCCAAATAATAAATCCAACTAAACTAATTTAGGAAAAAAAAAAAAATTCCAAATAAATCGGTATAATATTATTATTGCGATTCGAAAATTTTGTTTGGTAATAAAATTACGTCACGGAGGAATTCGTTTACCGTTCGACCGGGAAACGCTAGCGAAAAACATAGAGACGGCAACACACGACGACTGCGCGAACCGAAAAACGCCGCGGATTCGCTCGCACGATCATAATAACGTATATTATTACCATCATGATTTATTCATAGCCGAATTATTTGATATAAATGTGTTATTAAATCGTTCGCGCTGTATTGTGCGAAATACTTTTTGGCGGCGGTCGTTATTACACGCTCGCGGTCGTTTCTAAAACGTATAACGCACACCCACTGTGCGCCCCCTTCGTTCTACCCGTGGACTGTGCCGAATTCGACGTACTGAGTGATATAGTGTAGGGCCCGACGTGTGACACGTTTCAGTTTAACCATTTCCCGCGATAATCTCGTAAATAAATCGTATACATTCAATAGAATACCGAAAAAAGGCTCCGAACCTATTGTTTTCAGGTAAAAAAAATACCGATCTCGTCTGTTGCTGAAAATTCTTCATCGTTGCGATTCATTACACGTCTGCCCGAATCGTTAACGACAAGAAAAAAGAACAGTGGGGGCCCGCGCGGGGGAATCGCCTCCTTTTCCCCCGCCTTCTCGTCGCGCTCGCGGATATATTATTAAAGCGAGCCACAATTATTATTATTATAGGATTCGTCGATTCATAGAAACTAATCGTTTACGGCTGTGCGTGACACAATGGTTATTATTATTTACCTGTTTCCGTTTTGCGGGAAGAAAAGCCGGCCGACGAC